>SJYT01058474.1:146088-157288 GCA_006410635.1 Cephalophus harveyi | reverse complement strand
AAAAAAAAAAAAAAATTAAAATCAACAACTGTGGAAGACTATGGGTCTCCATGCACAAAGGGTGAGCTAACCGAAATCACTCAGATTTATTGGGTGGAAAATACACCTCTAAAATGCAGATAATTCTTCACCCAATAGTCTGGAATGGTTCTGTCTGTGATTCTTCTTGCCTGAGTGCACAGCTCCATTTAAATTAATTGCCTAAATACCTTTTTATCTCATTGCCTAGAACAGCCCACCTGAGGACAATAAAGAGCTGCCTAAATAAATGCATTGAAAAAATAGCCTTGAATCCACTGTTTGGTGTGTGCGTGTGTGTATGTTTTCCAGCTAAAAAGAAGCATGGTTTATGAGTCTCCCTGAAGGACTGGCAATCTTGAGAAATTGCATTTAAAAAAATGGATACAAATAAAATTTCTTCTCATCCAAAATAATCCAAGTCAGGAAACAGCAAATAAAAGTTGATTCCTCCAGTTACTCTCAATTCGGGTATGTGCTTCTACAACTGTTTGAGTCCTCCTCTTGGTATTATGTCAGCTTTCACAGCCAGTTGGCTGTGGCAGTTGATTTTTCATTCTGTATGTTTATATTGCATTAAGTTACCTCCTAACAATTCTGGAAGAGTGCTGGGTATCATCCAGTATCAATCTGCATGTGTTTTCTAATATCTCAGAAGCTGCTTTGCTCCATCAACAACCATTTTACCAAGGAACCTGAAAGTAACTTGACGGTTATATGTCAATCATGGGGGTAGGACCTCTTCAAGGCCTTTGGGATTTCTTGGTAACACTCTAACCAGAGTTCTATATCAGACCCCACACAATGGATATCCCAAGGAGAGAAAGAGAGACAGAGAGGGAGGCATTGAATCTCCATTGCCAATCTGGAGAAATCTTGAACAAAGATTGAAGTAATAGGGTTGAAGAGAGAATAGGAGATTAGTTGTGAATATTTGCTACTACCACCATTATCATACAAAATAGTAATAAAAGGTTAGATTCCTCTCAATGTGTAGGGCTGCTCTTAATTTATAACACAGAATTTTAGTCTCTGGGAAAGGCTCAGGTAGAATCAGACACAGGGTGGAGGAAATATAAACATACCAGGATAGTATGTTGAACATATACCCACAGTAGTAATGTTTACCATTTAAGAAACACACTAAGCACCTAATGTTCCATTTCTAATTCTTATAACAGTGCTGTGAGATTTATGATCATCCCCACATTAGAGATGAGCAAACAAGCTCAGAATGTTGAGGTGACTTGCCTAAGAGTTAATGATCAGAACCTACATATGTCTGGCGTCAAAACCTAGACTCTTTCAATTATTCTATGCTGACTTCCATGTTAGGTGGCTAACAGAGGAAGAGATTTAAGGAATGACCTTGTGTCTGACTCTGTATTACCTATGAGCTAACCAAATGTCATACAAAGAAAGAAACTTAGAGGCTTTCTTTAATGTTAGACACACTTGATCCCAGACACCTATAGATTGATTTTCACAATGGTGTATTAATAAACTTTTAATAAGCAGGATATATATATTTGTGTGTATACACACGGTATGTTATAAATTTTACTGCTATAAAAGATGCGTAGCACATACATAATTTACAAAGAAACTGTAAATTTAGAAGCATATAGAATGCTTATGATAAATTCCATGTAACAAATTAATTCTCACAGATGCTTCTATTTGTAAATGACAAACTTATATAGTTACAACACAAAAGCTGGTTGGTATTTTAACTTTCGTTAAGGTATAAGACAAAAGTGAAAAACACTTGGAGACACGTCAGAATGTTACTCATTCATCAGTGATTTTAAGTGGCTTTTTTGCTGAATGAAATTATATTTTTGAATATCAGAAGAATATTTCCATAATTTTGTGTTCTATTCACAGTGTTACAGCTTTACACAGGGCACATTTTTACACTAAATCTAAATTTTAAAATATTTTTTCATTTTTTTTTAAAGATTCTATACAATCAATAAAACAACAAATCAAGCACTGATTTGTAACACTTGATGATTTCCATGGTGTAAAACGTCTATCTTGGTCTATTTCAGGCTACTGGTGTGACATCATCAAATGTGGAGCACCATAGACATAAATATTAGAAATAATCTCAAGAACATAGAAAATAATAAGACCTATAGAAATAATTGAAAATGATGAATTTTGAGTACTAATTACCTTTGTTTTAAATATGATATATTTAAACTTATACAGTTTGAAGTAATGGCTATGTTTAACAACCAGTTCATTTTTAAAATAAAACATCTATCTTGGTCTATTTCAGGCTACTGGTGTGACATCATCAAATGTGGAGCACCATAGACATAAATATTAGAAATAATCTCAAGAACATAGAAAATAATAAGACCTATAGAAATAATTGAAAATGATGAATTTTGAGTACTAATTACCTTTGTTTTAAATATGATATATTTAAACTTATACAGTTTGAAGTAATGGCTATGTTTAACAACCAGTTCATTTTTAAAATTTCTGGAAATTTAGCCATTGGCTCTTCCTAAGCTGGTTAGAGTCAGCTCCTACACACCACTGGATCTTAGGCAGGTCACTTAATCTCTCTGAGCTTCCCTGCTCCTCTCCATAAAATGGGTTAATAATGTCACTGGCCAATGCCAGTAAGTAAATGGCAACAAATAATAATTATTTCTGTCCACTGAATTATTATTACCCACAGCAAATGCTTCATGTAAAATTAGTTTTTCCCTGATGAAACTCAATGATCAGTTTAGTTTCACTCCTTGGTCTGTGTTCATGGAATGCAAACTAAGCAGTCAACACACACACACACCGATAAACTAGTAAGCAGAACGTAAACAGGCTCTGGGTCCTTCCTGTTTGAATGTAAGCAAAGCCACTAAGAGTTATCAATGTCTCTCTGTGTACACAGGGGCCATGACTGTGGTAGAACATGGGTTTTGTCACAACTACCCAACAAGGTCTTCAGTGTTTCAAAAAGAGAGGAGGGGCTCTCTACACCGCAGTGTATGTCCCTCCCAGCCTGCCCTGTCTCTGCCCCTCCCCACCAACAGCAGCTGTAGCAGCTCCCCCTGGCCTCACCTGCTCAGCCTTCTGATGGAACACAGCAGACATGGCGAGGATGGTGCTGCGTTCATCCAGGGCAGCTGCGAAACTCTTCCACTCCTGGTCTAGCTGCGTGGAGATCTGCTTGATTTGCTGTGAAGCATAGTGGCCAGCCTCTGAGAGGCGGGAAGCCACAGACATGATGCGGTTGATGTTGACATAGGCATTCTGGGAAGCAAGGGAGAGTGGTGCTTAGTGGGGCAGGCTGAAAGGGCACCCACAGAGCACTCTGGGGTGGGGAAGAACATAGTGAAGGAGGCTACCCAAACTGAAAAGTTTGAGAGAGGCTCTTTCAGCCATATTAGCATACCCATTTTGGGCCCAAAGGAGGCCTTTGTTTACATATTAAAATTTCAGCAGATGGCGGGTATAGAAACTGAGCTTTTCCATTCTGGGGACCAACACAGTTTCTGTGGTTCAGACACTAAAGAATCTGCCTGTAATGCAGGAGAACCAGCTTTGATCCCTGGGTTGGGAAGATCCTCTGAGAAGGGAATGGCTACCTACTCCAGTATTCTTGCCTGGAGAATCCCATGGACAGAGGAGCCTGGTAGGCTACAGTCCATAGGTTTCCAAAGAGTTGGACATGACTGAAGGGACTTAAAGCGGCACATGGCACATTAATACCCATGAATGCAGTCACTTTACATGGACGACCTTAATAATCCTCACAATCACCTTATGAGGTCATGCCATGGGGACAACATGGTACTTCCAAGAGTTTCTCGCTGGAAGCAATGGCTCAGACCAAGGCAAAAGCAAGAGGAGGAATAGGCACCTCTCTCAACTCAGGAGAGGGCTGTACCCAGGGCATTACTACTATAGGGCAGCAATGCTCAGAGAGCAAAGTACACAGGTCACAGGATAACCACACATCTTCCTACCACCAAGTGAAGACGTTACTGTCCCCCATTCCTACCCCACCAAGGAAGCAGGTGAATAAATAAAGATGGCATGTGCTGTGCTTAGTCGCTTAGTCCTGTCTGACTCTTTGCAACCCATGGACTGTACCTTGCCAGGCTCCTCTGTCCATGGGGATTCTCCAGGCAAGAATAGTGGAGTAGGTTGTCATGCCCTCCTCCAGGAAATATAGCATATGAAGCCACAACTCCACACTAAAAATAAGACCCATGGAGCCCTTTCTTATCCCTATATGATTTAGGAACATCTCCCCGCCTGACCTCAAAAAGGCATCTGTGAGGTTCTCCTGGCCCTGCTGACTCCTCTCACCCTGTGTTTTGTTTACATTCATTCCCATCTTTGATTGCCAATTAAAAATTCATGACCATGTGTGTCATTCCTTATTAGGCCAGCAGAAAACTCTCCAGGAAGAAACAAGACAATAGAAAACCCATAGAAACAAAGACAGTAGTGAGCATGGTTATTTTTAACTGCTATCTCCTATTAATTGTCTGAGGTGTCAAAACAATCAAGCAATATTGTGGCACCTGCAAGGAGCTTTTCTGACTCACACAATGTCTGTCTGAAGAAGGACTAGGGTGGCAGGTGGCTGGCATACCTTTGTTCTTTGTTACAAGTCTTCTCATATGATAATAAATATTCTTTAGCAATGGCATTTTCTCTTGGCTCTATTAGCTCAGCGGTAGTTCATTAATAGTGGGTAAGTTTAAAGAAGGTTCTTTATTTTCTTTTCCCTCTTCCTTCATGGTCCCCACTCATCTTCATTGTCCCTGACCTCAAGCATTCTGTCCCAAAACTGAGACAGGTTTATAAAGTTGCTCTTCATTTAAAAGGTCTCTGTGAAGGTTTAAAGGGTTAAGTGAAGCACTTAAGCACAAATCCATCCTGATGTCTATGCATGATTTCTTTCTTTAGACTGGCCTGAGACCTTTCTGATGTAGCATGGTTTCTTAATAGAACTGGAATATTATTACCTATTATTATTTGAAATAACTATCCTTCAAAGATTTAGGAATCATTATCGGTCCTGTTTACTGAGTTAGGACATAGATTCTTCTTAAAATTAAACTCTATTTATAGAACTGACAAGAAAGACCAACTCTGAATTAGAAGGAAAGAAATGGGGAAGATGGGCATACACTCAGTTTAATAATTCTGTCTTCTAAGGGACTAACATCTGGATTTCCCCCAAATTTCCTGCTGTGGTTTCACCCAAAGCAGACTTTGGGTGAAACAAGGATTTGGGGCAGATTGTTTATATGGGTATGATTCCAGGAATCATACCTCCAGGAGGGCCTAGAGAAGCTATTCCACATTCAAGGTCAGGAGGGGCAGCAGTGAGGAGATACCCCTTGTCCAAGGTAAGGAGCAGCGGCTGGGCTTTGCTGGAGCAGCCGTGAAGAGATACCCCACGTCCAAGGTAAGAGAAACCCAAGTAAGATGGTAGGTGTCGCAAGCGGGCATCAGAGGGCAGACACACTGAAACCATACTCACAGAAAACTAGTCAATCTAATCACACTAGGACCACAGCCTTGTCTAACTCAATGAAACTAAGCCATGCCCGTGAGGCCACCCAAGACAGGCGGGTCATGGTGGAGAGGTCTGACACAATGTGGTCCACTGGAGAAGGGAATGGCAAGCCACTTCAGCATTCTTGCTTTGAGAACCCCATGAACAGTATCAAAAGGCAAAATGATAGGATACTGAAAGAGGAACTCCCCAGGTCAGTAGATGCCCAATATGCTACTGGAGATCAGTGGAGAAATAAGTCCAGAAAGAATGAAGGGATGGAGCCAAAGCAAAAACAATACCCAGCTGTGGATGTGACTGGTGATAAAAGCAAAGTCCGATGCTATAAAGAGCAATAATGCATAGGAACCTGGAATGTCAGGTCCATGAATCAAAGCAAATTGGAAGTGGTCAAACAAGGGCAAGACTGAATGTTGACATTCTAGGAATCAGTGAACTAAAATGGATGGGAATGGGTGAATTTAACTCAGAAGTCATGTATGGATGTGAGAGTTGGACTGTGAAGAAAGCTGAGCACTGAAGAATTGATGCTTTTGAACTGTGGTGTTGGAGGAGACACTTGGGAGTCCTTGGACTGCAAGGAGATCCAACCAGTCCATTCTGAAGGAGATCAGCCCTGGGTGTTCTTTGGAAGGAATGATGCTGAAGCTGAAACTCCAGTACTTTGGCCATCTCATGCGAAGAGTTGACTCATTGGAAAAGACTCTGATGCTGGGAGGGATTGGGGGCAGGAGGAGAAGGGGATGACAGAGGATGAGATGGCTGGATGGCATCACAGACTCAATGGACATGAGTCTGAATGAACTCCGGGAGTTTGTGTTGGACAGGGAGGCCTGGCGTGCTGCGATCATGGGGTCGCAAAGAGTCGGACACGACTGAGCGACCGAACTGAACTGAACTGAACTTATTCCAGGACGCACAATGAGGGAGTGGGCAAGTCAGAGGGAAGGGAGGCAAATGAAGACAGGATGTGTTCATTAATGGGTTACTGTTGTAAGCATTTGGGGGTCCTCCTTCCTAAAACCTTTAAGAGACTGTATAGAGGATACTTCCAAACATTGCAAGGGGAGATGAGGGATCTGGAGTATTTATGCACCAAGTACCATCACTCATGGTTGAAGTTCCTCCTGGAGTTACTCCCTGGCATTTCCAGCCTGGCCTATACACAAGCCTAGCACACTCCCCAGGCCAGAGAGTCACCATGGGCAGAGAAACGTGGGAAGCTGTCATTGTATATGGGAAACACATGTCCCTTGGGGCAGACTGAGGGGTATGAGTGGGACATTGACAGAGTCTAATAAAGCTCTCCTTCCAAACTAGGTTCAAGTCCTGCAAACCCTCCCCACCCTCATCCATTTATCCAGACCTATCTAGTTTTGTTGGGTTTTCCTGTCCTGGGAAAGACCTCCACGTCCTCTGTCCAGATGGGAAGCAAGAAGAGCAATAAAGAGCAGGGCATGGCCAGTTCACAGGCTCTCTCGTGTGTACCGCATGAGTGCCTGGCCCTTTGTCATCACTGCCTGTTTTATGTTCTCTCCCCACAGGGATGGGGAGACATGTTCCTGCTCACTTTCAGGAAGAACTTTCTAGCTATTAGAGATGTCGAATTGTGGCTACCACTGGAGGCTGTTAACACTGTCACTCATTCAAATGTTTATGGAGAGTGGGCCAGGCTCTGTGTTGGGGGCTGTGGGATATCAAAGAGGAATGAGACAGGATTTCTGTCCTCAGGGGCTCACAGCTGAGACTTAAGAAAAGTCCTCAAATAACTGTAATTTAAAGCAAAATGAAGTAAGTGTTGAGACAGAGGTAGCAGCAACTCACAGTGGGGATGCAGAGAGAAAGGGTCTGAACTACCAGCAAGGATGTCAGGAAGGGGCTTCCTGCACAGAAAGGGGTGGTGAAGCTGGCGGTCCTCCAAGGCCCCCTTCAACCCTTAAGCCTGTGATCATAAATGAAAGCTAAAGACAAACAAACAGAAAAGACCATAGCTCGCATTTCACATTCTAGAGACTAGCACAGTAAATGCCTTTTTGTTTCCTTATCAGTGGGCAGGGAAATGTCTTACTTAAGCTAACAAATGATTATGCTTCACACAAGTAGAGGCAGTATTCCTCACAATAGAAGGATAAATATAATGTTGACTCATGAATTTGCTCATTGTTCTTCTCTACAGCCCCTGTGCAGAACAGCAAAACACTGCAGGCAAATCACGTGGCCCAAGCTCATCATCTTCATCTCCCTGGAGTCTAGAACCTGAGACAAGTAGACAGATAGATTTTAAACTGGAGTCACAAACCAAATGACCAGAGAGGAATGGAGGAGATCTCCCATCACTTAAAAGGACAAAGTAAGGTCAAGAATCCAAATAAATAGGGCGCTTAGTCATTAGGCACAAATGTCATGGCCTTTGGTCAACCCCTCTGTGTAGTTTTTCTGTGTTACTGTTTATGCCTCTGTTAAAGAACATCTGGGACTCACACTTGTCTTGGGGATATGGCCACCAAGAATGGGTATTTTGACTCTTTATGGCCTTTCCATTTCCTACCAGCTGCCTCCTCCACTCTGTCTGCATGGCTCTGCTGTTCCTCCCCGTCAGCCTTCAATGCCCTTCCGGCTGCAGAATTGATCATCAGTCAAAGGCATCAAAGTTGTTAGGCCAGGAGCCAGGAGTTAGATGTGAGTTCTGGTCCAGCCGTGGCATGCACTTAAGATGTCATGTGCCTCCTCTGTGCCCCAGCTTCCTCATCTGTACTATGAACTGAAGATCTGACATTCCATTTCTGAGTAAGCAGTGTTGGTGCTATATAACCAGGCCTCGAGTTATTCCCTGATTCAAGGAGAGTGTCCAGATTGAAAGTAGAGAGAAGCTAGGAGGTCACAGTCTTCTTCTGTCTCATCTCCCAAGAAGAGCAGTGCAGCTCAGCCTAGGCTGTCTGCATGCCTCAGCCCCTCAGCCCAGCTCTCTCTCTGCTCTGTCATGTGAGATCCACGCCTGGAGCCAGGTGACCAAAGATCAGCCTCTTCACCCAAGCTGAGCTACCAAGACTAACCATATTCTCTGACCAGAAATTTAACAATAGGACTAATAATTCTGGCTTAGTGAGTATCCTCTTAAACCCTTATCTCAACACTGCCTTATCGATTTACCCCAGCCCCCACCAAGTGCTGCTATTATTATTATCATTATAAAAATATCGCACTGTCCAAGGTTTAAACACGATCTATCCTGCAGAATGCAATCCACCAGCAGTCTGGTCTGCTGCATCATTCACCCCCTGCCATCTCCCCTCAGAGGCATTCCTCTGATCGTTTTGGTCACAAACAGAAAAAAATAACTAAATTCAGCAAAATCTTGCTAACTCGAAATCCTCTATATTTACACCTTGTCCCCACTTTTGTTGCCTATAAAATTCTGTTTTCTCATTTCATTCCTATAGTCATTAACTGAAGATCAGAGGATGGACGACTGGACTCTTCTCCTGAGGTCTTGTCTCCTGCTGTGATTAACTTAAATCGATGAAAGAGTCATTCTGCTGAAATTTCTATGTGGTGGAATCTTGATGAAAGTTTTCAGCCCTGCCAAAGGCTCTCACTTTGAACCTGGCCCCTGGCTCCTCTGACTGGCTACAAAACATGCAAAGTTGCTTGCAAGATAATGATAACTTTCCACATAAAAACCCAGCTAAATTTCCTCTTTAAATGTAGTCTCTTATGTGGTATACTCTGAAAGAAATACTGGTTCTTTTAGAAATAGTCATTTGATGCAAGCTATCATTTTGGTAACCCTGGGGTCTGTGTCAGGGGCTGATTATATGAACATATTATTTCTGAATTCGTATATTATTTGAATTCCATTCATTTACTCCTAAAATCAGGAGTAAATTTTATACTCCTGTGGTCATAGGTCCCCACCCTGAATCATAAACTCCCTGCTGTGGGCTATATGAGATAACATAAAGCATCCAGTCAGGCTGTGCCTGGCATATAACTGATAACTCAAAGAATATCGCTATCTTTTCCCACATCCAAGTGCAGCAGTTTGGGGTTAACTCTCCTCTCCAAATTAAGTGCAACTCAAATCAAAGTATTAGTAAAACGTAAGGCAAAAGAAAAATCTATCAACGATTCCAACCAGAGACAAATATTCCAATAAGAGGCCAGAGCCCCACTGTATTTCATAGAGAGTTTGCCACAAAGTCCCCTACTATTCCTGAGGAAGAGTCCCTCGCACAAGAGCCCACGAGGGCAAAACTTCCCTCACTGTCTGTCAGGTCGCTGCCCTGAAAACCACACTTCCAGTGTTGGCAGAAGCCCTTTCCCTAGGATTCAAGGGTCTGTGGCCCTGAATTATTCATAAGCCTTTCTTTGACTCAGAAAGATTGGAGAAATCAGAATTGGCCAATGACTGATTCTGTGAGCCATGCCCTTTCAACCTTACGCTGGAAAAATAGAGGTTCTTGTCTTTGGGACAGCCTTCTTAAGGTGTCTCCACTACGTTGATATGTGTGAGCCACATTCAGAGCGCCCAGAAGTGAGAATGTCCCGTGTTCATACAAGGGGATAGACCCATCTCCTTATCAATGAGCATATTGCAAAAGGTGGCCAAAGCCTCTTTCCCAGACCAGGCAAGGGAGCCTGTCACTTTGTTGTCCAGAGGCACATTTCTCATCATCACCTCCAGAATGGCAGAGGGGATTTACTGAACTGTCTCATCTCTGCAGGGAATAGTCCTGGGCGCAAGGTTTTCAATTCCATTCTGTTCAGTGGGACTGCAGCTTTTAAATTATCATAGTGAAAATCGAAGTTGCAAACTGACAGGTCATCACAGAAGGTGAGGCCAACTACCACAGAGGGGCCACTTTCCTGAAAGGGGCTCAGTCCTCTAGACAAGCCCTGCAGATCTTGTCTCTCCAAATCCAAAAGTCCAAGGAGGGAGGCCAGGCAAACAACCAGTCAAGAGCCAGGGTACTGGGCAAAATCATTCAGGTCAAATGCAAACCGCATGCTAAATCAGAATGTGAAATACAAAATATATAAACCTCAGCTGATAAAAATATTATGCAAACCAGAGAAGCACATCCAAGGTCACTGAGTGCTATTTTATACTAGATATGCATGGTGGGTGGGGAGAAACTTTTCTTTAGGGTCTTTTTCTGATCTTATTTCTCCTGTGTATAGAGAAATTTGTTTTTGTTTTTGTTTTTTTAAGTAATTTTGAGTATATGTATAAATATACATACAGTAATTGGGGGAAAATATTCTTAAAGCTGTATAGAGGAAATATATATTATTTTATACCCTAGTCCTTTCCCGCCCCAGTGAAGCTAATATTCAAAGCATCAAATGTCTATGAGTGATGGAGCTAAGGGGGAATTTATGTTCAATCTTCTACTTTTACCAAGCTCATTCTTTTTCCTGAGACACAAAGGTTGTTTCTAGTTCAGTATCACTGAATAAAAAGTTCAGTGCTTTTTGATCCCCCTCTAAAAATAATGCTGAGGGCTGCAGTGCATTTTTAATTTTAATGCATTTGGTATTTTAAACATTATTTAGTTTTAAAAGTTATTTTAATGTACCTCTAATTTTAATAGATTTGATCAAGTTACATTACATGACAGCTCT
>SJYT01058474.1:75784-145781 GCA_006410635.1 Cephalophus harveyi | reverse complement strand
AAAGCATTTTTTTTGCAAGTAAAGTATAATTTATTTACAAGTAATAGGCAACTTTTAGTGACCAAATTATACTTTAAGAAGGAAAAGAATATAAATACACTTTATTTAAAAAATTTTAGAAGCCAAGTTCATAAACAATCTCATTTTATAGTTAGAAAAAAATAAGACCCAGACATTTCTTGAATCCACGTAGTAGGTGCTTAAAAATTTGTAAAATCAATTAAGTAGTATGTTCAAAGTCACAAAAAAGAGAGGCAAATTGGGACTAGATCCAGGTCCCCTAAGTCCTAGTCTGCATGACCCCTTTACTTATACCCTTTTCTTTTGCCCTACAGATCATTCAAAGTATTGTTTTTGGTTTTTTCACAATACTCTTAAGAGAGCCACGAGGAGATGTATTTGGAGATATTCCCAGGCAGCTTTCAGAGACTTCATGAGTAACACTCAGAATTAGTAAGAAAATAGAGATTGTGCCAAGGCAATGGAAAAAGCTGAACATCACCTCCTTTTTCCCAATTAATAATACCATATGTACTGCTTACATCTTTGTAAGTACCAAACCCACTTTGGGTCCTGAAACTGTTAAAGCATCAGCTTATGATTAATTACTTGAACATTACCATGTAAACCTGCTGATCCCACCTCAGAACATATGGGCATCGGGATAGTTACTTACATCTGGAGTAAGAACTCTCCATGCTTGAAACTCTACTGCAATAGCTATGAGATGTGGTGAGCTCTAAATGAAACCTCTAACTTCTGCCTCCCTCAAGCCACAGGGTGCCCTCTAGGGGGCCTAACAGGGCAGCTGATGGATGATTATCTGGTCAGGTCTGGCCAAACAGTAGGTCAAACCATGTGGAAGCCATCTGTCTCTGTCGGGCAGAGAGAGGAAAGAAGCTGGAAGAGCCCTGGTGCTCAGCAAAGATAACACTGGCCCGTGAATCCCTCTCTCTCTCTCGGCTGGCTTGCTGTAGCAATGTTTCCTCCAGCAATTGCTTCACAAACCATTAAACAGCCATGAAAACAAGTGCCTGGCCATATGTCTGAGGGCCAAGGAAGCCCAGGAGCAGATTTAAGTAAAAGAGAAAAATCTCTCTCTCCTCTCTTAGTTTTGAGTGAAACTTCCTTAAAAGGGTGAGTGTCTTTGCATGAGGCATTTTTTGTGGGATTGAAATGGTAGGGAGGGATGGGTATGGCTGGAATCAGATTTAGGGACACCGTAAGGGAAAGAGGCTAGAAATAAAACAGCTCTTTTGAGATGCTGCTGCTGCTAAGTCACTTCAGTAGTGTCCAACTCTGTGCAAACCCATAGATAGCAGCCCACCAGGCTCCCCCGTCCCTGGGATTCTCCAGGCAAGAACACTGGAGTGGGTTGCCATTTCCTTCTCTTTTGAGTTAAGATGTAGTAATTTCAGGATTCCTTTAAGGTTGGAATCAGAGACTATGAAATGTCACAGAAACACCAGTATTTTATACCCCAGGCCTTTCTCCTATATTTTCTCTTGACTACTCAGAGCTTGGTCAGAGACACCATCACAACCTGGGAACTGGTTAGAAATGCAGAATCTCAGGCCCCTTCCCAATCTTCTGAATAAGACCTCATTTTAACAAGACTGTCCCAGGTGATACGTATCAACATTAAAGTTTGAGAAGCTCTGTAGACAGGAACTGTGAGGAGCTGTCCTGAACAAAGGGAACTATTTCTTCTGGCACTCCCACCCTAAGAACAATAAGAGCTGAACATGGGCCAAGCACAACATCACGCCAAATGTTGTGCTTAAAATGCATGATCACATTGCATCCTTACAGTGTCTGTGTTTGTCAAAGGTACTATCACTATTCTCCATTTACAGACGAGGTAGTGAGGCTCTGAGAATAACTTGCCAATGATCTCACAATTAGGAAGGAAATACAGAGCAATGGTTAGCACCAAGTGCCCGTGTTCTTTTCCATTGTGCTGGTTTACTTTACCGTACACCTGAAAGCAGTTGAGCTGGCCAAAGATGTCCCGAGAGAGAGGAGAAATGACGAAGAGAAATTGCTCCCAAAGATCCAAAAAACTCAAATTCCAGAAGAATAGGTCTCCTGGAGAGAGAATTCAATAAGAATTTCTACTTCTCTGAAGTCTCCCCACTGGGGCCCTTGACTTGCCCTTGCAATGCCTAGAATAGCTCTGCTCCAGAATGGGCATGAGCCTGGCATTTGGACTTTTCTTGTCCTTTCCCTCCTTGGAGGAAAAATCACAACCTGTAAATCTAAGACCAGTCATCTTGGGGAATAGGTCCCTGTCTCCACAGGACCATAGTAAAGCTCAGGATTAAGATAATTCTTTGACCCTCAATATCTTGATTTATCATTGGAGACTAAATCTGCTATCCTATTTGTTTATTCAACCATTCATCCAACAATGCAAGTGGGAGACAAGACAAGCAAAACTCCTATCCTCGTGGAGCTTACATTTTGGAAGCATCATTATTACAATAATGTAGTATGTATTATATATTACCTATTTTGGTGTTATACAAAATTCAGGTGGGGAAAAGGATAGTGTATGATGGAGCTGAGAAGTGCTACTTAAGACAGAGAAGTCAGGGCAAGCTGACCTCTGAAACTGAGGGTAAGACTGGAGCTTAGCCCTGAATGAAGTGAGAGAATGAACAGCCAGAAAGAGGCTCCAGGTAGAGGAAATAGTAGGGGCAAAGACCATGAGGCAGGAGTGACCTTGGAGTGTTCAAGAAACAAGAAGTCCAGGGTGGCTGGAGCGGATGAGTAGGTGGTAGAGGATGAGACTGGAGGGGTAATGGGGGTCTAGACCACAGAGAGCCTTACAAACCACGGTACGGAACTTCAGCTTTTATCCCGAGAAGGACAAGACGACATTAAAGCATTTTGAGCACAGGGGTGACATGATGTGAAGTACCTTACTTTTGGCAGGATCACTAGGGCTGTTACGTTGAAAGTGGATTGTAAGGAATCAAAGGTGGAAGCAGGGAGACCAGATAGGAGCTACTGCAATAGTCCAGACAGGTAATGGCTATGGAGGTGGTAACAAGTGGCCAGATTCTGGATATATTTTGACGGTAGAACCAAAAGGACGTGCTCATGGAAATCCTTGACGCTCTTCCTCATTTCTGGGCCTCTGGTTGTGTCACAAAATCTGAGCTCTTTTTTTTTTTTGCACTGCCCTTTTATCATTTGCCTATTTAATCCAGACCTCTCAGTTCTCAAATATTCTGATTTGTAAACATTTTGCTTGTATGTCCCTGATCCATCTCTGTCCCTCATCTGGTACTCCTGGTCAGCGACCAGCCATGTCCCAGAAAGACATATGCAGCGCTGCTCCTGCATATTATTATTATCAATACTTCATATTTGTGTCATGCTAACAGTTTAAGCCCTTTCGTGTACATTATCTCATCTGACGTGTGAGGTTTCACAGACCATTTCACGTCTTTCATTTGGCTCCAGGAACCTCAGAGAAGAAGCATGAGTCAGCTTTGGCTGAATTTCAGACAAGTTAACTCCTTGATAGCTACAGAGCTGGCAGAGAGCAGGCACTGGCTGCATGTGAGTATGTCAAAGTATGTGGGTAAACTGAGCTACAAGGCTCAGGGGGCAAACACCCAGAGGGCAGAGCAAATATCCTGAGGGCAAGGCACATGCTGACAGAGGGCCTCTGAGAGCAGTGGATTGAAGCTAGAAAAGTGGTATCGGAGTGTTGGGCAGAGAACCAGGAGTGAGGGGGAAGAAGAGGGAAAACTGGGCCCTGGAGGGGTGAATGATCAGGAGAGAAGGCTGAACCAGGCCAGTGCCAGCCACAGGTCAGAATTCTGTGTAGTTAGTCAAGCCCTGCAGGTCAGCTCAGAGAAGCCTTTCAGGAAGGGACCCATGCCAAGTATCTGGGCAGCAGGTGAGGGAAGCCAGCATTGTACACCAGAGCGACACTGGGTAATACAGGGTGGTTCTTTCCCTGTGCCAAGGAGCTTCTCTCTGTTTCTGGTTAAAAATGAGCCAGTCCTCAAAACTTGGAGAAGGCAATGGCAATCCACTCCAGTACTCTTGCCTGGAAAATCCCATGGTCGGAGGAGCCTGGTAGGCTGCAGTCCATGGGGTCACTAAGTTGGACACGACTGAGCTACTTCACTTTCACCTTTTGCTTTCATGCATTGGAGAAGGAAATGGCAACCCACTCCAGTGTTCTTGCCTGGAGAATCCCAGGGATGGCGGAGCCTGGTGAGCTGCCATCTCTGTGGTCGCACAGAGTCGGACACGACTGAAGTGACTTAGCAGCAGTCCTCAAAACATGGCTGATTAGTGGGTAAAGGAAAATGGGGCACCTGGAAAGGCTAGAGTAGGGAGCAAAGACAGGAAGTAGACAGATGCTCTTTCTCCCTGGATACTCTTGAACTTGAAGAGAAGTCCTCCAACTCCACAAACTAATTAATTGATAGCTTTAGAGTGTGACCTCAGGGATAGTGTCAGTTGACTTATTTTCTTAGTCCAAAGCATACTCCTTCTCCTTTGGACAATTCTAATGTCAACAACGGTTCCAAAAGCATGGATCACAAAATGGATCCTGAGCACATCAGAAAATAAATCTAATCCTTCTCCTGAGTTGGAAGGAAAGGGTAACTCCATTCACAAGGCTGTTTGTGGAAATACAAACATTGCATCCTGTTCAACTGATTAGTAAGAAAAGGTCTGGTTGGAGATACGTGTATTATTTTACAAATACAGGTTTCCTTGGAAGGCCTGCCCTAGGGAATCTCAGTGTTAACAGAAAACACTGGATTATATTCATTCTTGCCAGGGAAGGACACATTTTAATGGCTTTACTTCCATCTTTAGTGAAACCAGGATGCTTGAGGTCAGGTTGAACTTAAAAGATCATCGAGTCCAATGGTTCCTGAGCTTTACTGTGTATTGCATGTGTACCCTTAGGCCTACAGGGTATTTTCTAATTTCCCTTTTTATTTTTTCTTTGATCCATTATATACTAAAGAGAGCATTATTCAATTTCCACATATTTGATAATTCCCCAAATTCCTTCTGTTGCTGATTTTAATTTCATTCCATTGTAGTCTGAGAACATATTTTATGTTATTTTCATCCTTTTTACTTATGAAGATTTGTTTTATGGTCAATATATAATCTTATTTTGGACATGTTTCATGTGCTCTTGAGAATATATAGTCTGCTGTTGTTGGGTGGAGTGTTTTATAGGTCAATTTGGTTTATTTCTTCACTCAAGTCTACTATTTTCTTATTGATCTTCTGCTTAGTATTCCAATCATTATTAAAAGTGGGGTATCAAAGTCTCTATTAATTTTGAATTGCATATCTCCCATCATTTTGGTCAGTTTTTGCCTCATTTATTTTGGTGTTACACGTTAGGCACATATGCTTTTAATTGTTGTATCTTCCTGATGGAGTAATTCTTTCATCAAATGTTCTGCTTTTTCCCCAGTAACATTTTTGTTTATTTTAATTGGAGGATAATTGCTTTACAATACTGCATTGGTTTTGCCATACATCAACATGAATCAGCTGTAAGTATACATAAGTATACACATGTCCCCTCTCTCTTGAACCTTGCTTCAACCCATCCCACCCCTCAAAGTTGTCACAGAGCACCAGGTTGAGCTCCCTGAATCGTACAGCAAATTCTCACTGGCTATCTAGTTTACATATGGTGATGTATATGTTTCCATGCTGCTCTCTCAATTCTTCCCCTCCTCTCCTTTCTCCACTGGGTCCACAAGTCTGTTCTCTATGTTTGCGTCTCCATTGCTGCTCTGCAAATATGTTCATTGGTATCATCTTTCTAGATTCCATATAAACACATTAGTATACATTACTTGTTTTTTTCTTTCTGACTTACTTCACTCTATATAATAGGCTATGAGTTCATCCATCTCACTCAGTTCAGTTCAGTCACTCAGTCATGTCCGACTTTTAGTGACCCCACGAACCGCAGCATGCCAGGCCTCCCTGTCCAACACCAACTCCCAGAGTCCACCCAAATTCATGTCCATTGAGCCAGTGATGCCATCCAACCATCTCATCCTGTGCCGTCCCCTTCTCCTCCTGCCCTCAATCTTTCCCAGAATCAGGGTCTTCATCAATGAGTCAGGTCTTCGCATCAGGTGGCCAAAGTATCGGAGTTTCAGCTTCAACATCCAACGAACACCCAGGACTGATCTCCTTTAGGATGGACTGGTTGGATCTCCTTGCAGTCCAAGGGACTCCCAAGAGTCTTCTCCAACACCACACTTCAAAAGCATCAATTCTTCGGCACTCAGCTTTCTTTATAGTCCAACTCTCACATCCATACATACTGGAAAAACCATAGCCTTGATTAGACGGACCTTTGTTGGCAAAGTAATGTCTCTGCTTTTCAATATGCTATCTAGATTGGTCATAGCTTTCCTTCTAAGGAGTAAGCGTCTTTCAATTTCACGGCTGCAATCACCATCTGCAGTGATTCTGGAGCCCCCCCAAAATAAACTCTCTCACTGTCTCCCCATCTATTTCCCATGAAGTGATCGGACCAGATGCCATGATCTTCGTTTTCTGAATGTTGAGCCAACGTTTTCACTCTCCTCTTTCACGTTTACTTTCTGCCATAAGGGTGATGTCATCTGCATATCTAAGGTTATTGATATTTCTCTCAGGAATCTTGATTCCAGCTTGTGCTTCATCCAGGCCAGTTAAAATGAATTCCTTCTTATAGCTGAGTAATATTCCATTGTATATATGTGCCACAGTTTATCTATTTATCTGTCAGTGGACATCTAGGTTGCTTCCATGTCCTGGAAACAACCTAGTTTTGTTTTGAAGTCTATTTAAAAGTCTATTATTAGTATAGCCACTCTGGGTTTTCTTATGATTGCTGTTTTGTCATTTTTCCCATTCATTTACTTTCAATATATTATAATCTTGAATCTAAAGTGTTTGTCCTATAAACAGTATATAGTTGGATCTCATTTTTAAAAAATCCATTCTGACAATCCTTGCCTCAGATTAAATTGTTTAGTTCTTTCACAGTTAATGTCATTATTGATACAGTTGGATTTATGTCTGCCATTTAACTGTTTCTATATGTCACAAGTTTGCCTTTATAACTCTGTTCTTTCTAGAGTGCTTTATGTTTTATAATGTATTTTATAATGGAGCACTTTATTATTTTGCTAACTTTTGTTCACTACATATTTTTTGTTATTTTCTTAGCTGTTGTTCTAGGGCTTGCTATGAATGTCTTAACTCATGAGAATCAGCTTCAGATGTATACTAACTCAATTCCCGTGAGATATTAAAATGTCATTCTTGTGTAGGTTTATTCTCTTTCCTCAGTGTTTTGTGATGTTGTTATTATACATATTACATCTCTCAGTGTTATAAACCCAACATTAGATTGTATCACTTTTTATAATTTCATGTCTTTTGACAGCTGAGACAAGAAAGTACAGTAAATATGTCTATAGTTCTTATTATATCAACTTCCTTATTTATCATTTCTAGATCTTCCCTTTTACCCCTGTGCCCATCCTTTATGCTGTCACTGGAAAATATGTTACATTTCTGTAAGTTATATGCTAAGTAGTACATTACACACATATTATTTTATATAATGGACTTTTAAATCAGTGAAGAGAAGAAAGAAGAAAAAATTTACAAGTATACTGTCTTTTATAGTGTTATCATTACCTTTCCCGGTGCTCTTTGTCTTTTTGTATGGATTCAGATTACTGTCTGGGTCACCTGCTTTCACTGTAAAGAACTTCCTTTATTTCTCATCAGGTAAGTCTGCTAGCAAAAAATTTCCTCAGTCTTTATTTATGAGGAAATATCTTTATTTTCATTTTTGAAAGATATCTTTGCTGAATACAGGATTCTTGGTTGATAGGCTTTTTTTTTTTCCTTTAAGCATTTTGAATATATTATTCTATGTCTTTCTGGGCATCACTGTTTCTGGTGAGAAATCATCTATTTTATTCTTATTGAGATTCCCTTGTGACAATTCATTTTTTGCTTGCTGCTTTCAAAACTTTTCTGTCTTTGGCTTTCAGTATTTTCACTATGATGAATCTGCTTGTGGATCCCTTTCCTTTATCTTACTTGGAGTTCCTTGAACTTCCTGGCTGTGTAGATTGCTTTTCAATATTTGGGAGGATTTCCGCCATGATTTTTTTAACTGCAAAATGTTTGTTTTAATTTTTTAACTTTTTGTTTTATATTATAGTTGATTAAAAATGTTGTGTTAGTTTCAAGTACACAGCAAAGCAATTCAGTTATACATATACATGGATCTATTCTTTTCAAATCCTTTTCCCATTTAAGTTGTTACGTAATACTACACAGACTTCCTTGTGCTATATAACAGGTCCTTGTTGGTTATCCATTTTAAATATACCAGTGTTTTACATGTCAATTCCAAACTACCCCTTCCCCCAACCCTTTCTCTCTGTTAACTGAAAGTTCATTCTCTAAGTCTGAATCTGTTTCTGTTGCATCATTTGTAACATTTCTTTTTAGATTCCACATATAAGCAATTTGTTGTTCAGTCACTAAGTCATGTCTGACTCTTTGCGAACCCATAAACGGCAGCACATCAGGCTACCTCGTCCTTCACTATCTCCCAGAGTTCGCTCACACATATCCATTGAGGAGGTGATGCCATCCAACCATCTCGTCCTCGGTCTCCCCCTTCTCTTCATGCCCTCAATCTTTCCCAGCATCAGGGTCTCTTCCAATGAGTTGGAGTTTCGCATCTGGTGGCCAAAGTATTGGAGCTTCAGCTGCAGCATCAGTCCTTCCAGTGAATATTCAGGGTTGATTTCTCTTAGGATTTACAGGTTTGATCTCTTTGCTGTTCAAGGGACTCTCAAGAGTTCTCCAGCACCACAATTTGAAGGTATCAATTCTTCAGCAATTTACCTTCTTTACGGTTCAACTCTCACACCGGTACATGACTGCAGGAAAAGCCATAGTTTTGACTATACAGATCTTTGTTTGCAAAGTGATGTCTCTCCTTTTTAAAATGCTGTCTAGGTTTGTTACAGTTTTTCTTCCAAGGAGCAAGTGTCTTTTAATTTTGTGGCTATAGTCACCATCTGCAGTGATTTTGGAGCCCAAGACAATAAAATCTGTCACTGTTTCCACTTTCTCTCCTTCTTTTGTCATGAAGTGATAGGACTGGATGCCATGATCTTAGTTTTGTCAATGTTGAGTTTCAAGCCAGCTTTTTCACTCTCCTCTTTCATCCTAAAGAGTCAAGAGACTCTTTAGTTCCTCCTCACTTTCTGCCATTAGAGTGATATCATTTGCATATCTGAGGTTCTTGATCTCTCTCCTGGCAATCGTATATAAGCAACATCGTACAATTTTTCTTTTTTTTCTGTCTTAGTTCACTCACTATGACATTCTCTACATGCATCCATGTTGCTGCAAATGGCATTATTTCATCCTTTTCAATGGTTGGGTAATATTCCATCGTATGTATGTACCACACCTTCTTTTTCCATTCCTCTGTTGATGGACATTTAGGTTGCTCCCATGTCTTGGCTATTGTAAACATTGCTGCAATCAACACTGGAGTATATGAGCCCTTTCATACCATGTTTTTCTCCAGATATATGCCAAGGAGTGGGACTGCAGGATCATATAGTAGCTTCATTTTTTTTTTTTTTTTTTTAAGGAACTTCCATCTGTTCTTCACAGGGATTCTACCAATTTACATTCCCATCNTGTAAACATTGCTGCAATCAACACTGGAGTATATGAGCCCTTTCATACCATGTTTTTCTCCAGATATATGCCAAGGAGTGGGACTGCAGGATCATATAGTAGCTTCATTTTTTTTTTTTTTTAAGGAACTTCCATCTGTTCTTCACAGGGATTCTACCAATTTACATTCCCATCAACCATGTAGGAGGGTTCTCTTCTCTCCACATACTATCCAGCATTTATTGTTTGTGGATTTTATGATGGTGGCCATTCTGACTGGTGTGAGGTGATATTTCATTGTAGTTTTGATTTGTACTTCTACAAATCAAATAATTAGTGATGTCAAACATCTTTACATGTGCCTCTTGGCCATCTGTATGTCTTCTTTGGAGAAAGGTCTATTTAGATCTTCTGTCCATACTTTGATTGGGTTGGTTGCTTTTCATTGTAGTTTTGATTTGTACTTCTACAAATCAAATAATTAGTGATGTCAAATATCTTTACATGTGCCTCTTGGCCATCTGTATGTCTTCTTTGGAGAAAGGTCTATTTAGATCTTCTGTCCATACTTTGATTGGGTTGGTTGTTTTGATATTAAGCCACATGGGCTCTTTGTATTAATAAATTTTAGAGACTAATCCCTTGTTGGTTACATCATTTGCAAATATTTTTTCCCATTCTTTGGGTTGTCTTTTCATTTTGTTTATGGTTTCCTTTGCTGTGCAAAATCTTTTGAGTTTAACCATGTTCCATTTGTTTATTTTTATTTCCATTAATCTCAGAGATGGAATGAAAAAGATATTGCTGCAATTTATGTCAGAGAGTATTCTGCCTATGTTTTCCTCTAAGAGTTTTATAGTGTCCAGTCTCACATTCAGATGAGACCTAAATGGAGATTAAACAATATGTTATTAAACAACCAATGGATCACTGAAGAAGTCAGATAGGAAATTTAAAAATACCTAGAGACAAATGAAAACAAAACACAATGATCCAAAACCTATGGGATGCAGTGAAAGCAGTTCTAAGAGGGAAATTTATAGTAATACAATCTTACCTCAGCAAACAAGAAAAATCTCAAATAATCTAACCTTACACCTAAAGTAACTAGAGAAAGAAAGAACAAAGAAAACCCAGTGTCAGTAGAAGGAAAGAAATCATAAAGATCAGGGCAGAAATAAAATGAAATAGAGACCAAAAAACAATAGCAAAGGTTAATGCAACTAAAACCTGGTTCTATGAAAAAATTAAAAAATCAAAGGTAACATAAACAGAAAGATAAACCATGTTCTTGGGATTAGAAGAATCAATGTTGTTAAAATGACTATACTACCCAAGGCAAGCAATAGCTTCAACACAACTGCTACCAAATTACCAATGGCATTTCCACAGAACTTGAACAAAAAAAAAATCTTAAAATTTATATAACAGAGACACAAAAAACCTTGAATGGGCAAAGCAATCTTGGGAAAGAAAAATGGAGCTGAGGAATCAGACTCCCTGATCTCAGACTATACTACAAAGCTATAGTAATCAAGACCGTATGGTATTGGCACAAAAAATAGAGATATAGATAATTGGAACAAGATAGAAACCCCAGAAATTAGTCCATGCATCTACGGTTAATTAGTCTACGACACGGGAGGCAAAACTACACTAAAAAAAAAAAAAAAAAAAACCCATACTTATAATGGCTACTTTGAATCTTTGTTAAATTTGGTATCTGGTGACTATCAGAGGCATTTCTGTTTCTTGCTTTTTCCAGCAAGTGCTTTTTATCTGTTTGTCCCCTCACCCACCACTTCCATTCATATATTTGTTTCTTTGCATAACTTATAATTTTATTTTTTGTTAGAACCTGGACATTTTAGATAATATATTGCAGCATCTCTGGGTACTGATTCCTCCACTTCTGAGGCTTGTTATTGTTATTTGTCTACTTATTTTAGTGGGAGACTCTGATGTTGTTCCTCATGGGGTACAGCATTGGGTATGCCCACAGTCACCCTGGGATGACACTGGTATTCGTAGTCATCTCTTTAACTTTCTCTTTCCCTGACCACATCAAGCTGTTAAATTTCACTAATTTCCAGATCACTATTCTATTGTTTCCCATAATGTCCTGGGGGAATCAATTGCTCCACAGATCTATCCAATCAAATCCAAGCTCCTTTGAAGGGATAGTTCCTGAGGCCAGTATTTCAGATTTGTTCTGACCCCAGGAGGTCTTTTTCTCTCTGGCAAACTAACCTACCTACTATTCATCCTGTATCTTCAATGACTCTAGCAATCTTCTCTTAGTTATCTCTCACCATAACTTCCCTAAGGGCATTTTTGAGAGTGCTATTGGCTTGAACTTTTCCACCCTCTGTTGAAAATAAAATCAGTTACTTTGGGAAAGGATTTGGGGCTCTCTGCTTTATATTTTGCTTCTACTCCAAGGCAGTGCTATGCCCATGCTATAGCAGCAGCTCCATGAGGGGGCTAGGCAGAAGAAGATGCTCCACCTCTCAGCCACACTCACCTAAAACTTAACTTCAGCATCCGGTAGCTTGGAGCAGGATAGGAATTGTCCTATCTGAGAAGAGAGTCCTTCAGTTGGGAACTAGGGAGAAAGGGGATCCTGTGTTCTTGGTTACACCAGTCTCAAGCAGAATTTCTATCTCACTGAGGTGGAAATGGGGAGAAAAGAGGGTCCTGGTTCAAATACCACAGATTCACTGTTCTTAGCAAGTTTTAGTAAATTTTCTTGAATAAGTGTTTCTTCATTTGTTGTATGCACTTAGGAAAATTTTTAGAGACTTTTTGTTTAAAATATGTCTGCCAACCCGCTGTATAGCACAGGGAACTCTACTCTGTAATGGCCTATGTGGGAAAAGAATCTTAAAAAAAAAAGAAATACTTTCACTAGAGAGTAACTCTGCATAGCTCCTCATCATTCTATCACACTATCATACTGGAAGTGGACTCTCTTTCAGAACACATAATGCTATATTTTAGGGCATGACTATTTTATACATATACATGTCCACAGAACAACAGTTTGCTAACTTTAATATGTACATAAAATCACCAGTGAAACTTGTAAAAAATGGAGGTTTGAGGGTCTCATCCCCCAGAGATTAGAATTTTCTAGGATTTTCTAGTCTTCCAGGAGTAGAAGCCAAAAAGAAATCTGCACTTTTAGCAAGTGCACTAATGATTCTTTGGGGAAAAAATATTGCACTAAAAAGACTAAAGCATAACAGCAAAGATGTCTCTTCTCTTTTTCAGCAGGTTCTATGTCTACTAAGAGACTTTGCAGCTATGGCAGGGTCAAACCCTGTCTATTAAACATTACTACAGTGTGCGTGCAAGTGTGTGTGTGTTTCCACCAAAACCTAGAAATACTGTCATTATAGGAAGTGCTGCTGCCTGTTTGCGGGTAGGGAAGTGCCTGCAGAATCAAAGGTGACAGAAGACCCCAGAGCAAGGCTTCTCAAATTGGGGTCAGGAAACCTGCTCAGAATCCTTCTCTCTCTTGCACCAGGGTTGATTTTTCCTTGGTGTTACTATTTGTAACTTTCCCTCAAAACAAAGAGAGGGCCACAGGCTTTGTTGCAATTGGTCTGATTTGCACACCACCAACTGACAGTTAGTGCCTCTGGTGAGCAAATTAACTGCATTAAAGCAGCTATCAACATGCCGCTGCAGAAATGCTTCCTACTGCCCAGCTACACATGGTTATCACTAACATGAGTCCTCACAGTCATAATCATAGAAAATGAATATCATTTCATATTTTAAACTCTAGACAGAAACCATTAGCAATTTATTTTTTCCCAAAGAACCAGCTAATTAAAATTGTAAATAACACTGTTATGCTTGTTTGTACTTCTGTGAGTGTCTTTTTCATGAGTGACTGAGGCATAGATGGCTACATAATGATTCTATTGCACATTACAACCCAAACTCTACTTTCATCTGCCCACACTCCCACCAGAGGAGGAGGCCACACTCAGGGCAAGGAGAATTTGTAAGAAAGGCTTTCACAACAGAAGACGTATCAGGAAAAAGGAGGGACCCAGAGAGCTCAGGAAATCTGGCTTTATGAGGCACTATAACAAGCCAGAGAATATTTATCTACTGGGTTTAGTAGGTAGGTTATTACTGTTGTTATTGGAGATGAAAAAAGTATAATAGGAATCCCCAGTTGAAATTGCAAAAAAAAAAAAAATCTTGCTATAACAAAAAGGCAAAGATCAAGCATTTTTAACCATTTTCTTTCAGAGTTGCTCACGGACCATTCTCAGTGGGACATTTCTCCCACACTCTCCACATGTTAATAACTGATACCCTTTACTAGTACCAATTCATAGATAAAATTTATGATATTTCTGATTTTTTCCATAATTTGCTGATATGCAATTATTTCTCAATAATGGTCATCTCAGCCAGAGCTGGGTCTTTAACTGGTATATAAAACTAGACATGAAAACAAAACTTAAAAAACACATAAATTATAACTAGATCATTTTCATTTACCAAATGATATACATAGGGCTTCCTTAAATTATAAAGAAGAATTGGTACTTCACAGAGTTAATTCATGGGTTTCCCTGGTGGCTTAGATGGTAATAAATCTGCCTGCAATGCAGGAGACCCAGGTTCAATCCCTGGATGGGGAAGATCCCCTGGAGGAGGGAATGGCAATCCACGCCAGTATTCTTGCCTGGAGAATCCCATGGACAGAGGAGCCTGATGGACTACAGTCCATAGGGTCACACAGAGTCAGGCACAACTGAAGCAAGTTAGCACAGCATAGCATTTAATTCACAGACCAATAATTACTATCAATTAATGAACAATAAGTCAATACTAATTATTAATTGAAAATGTACCTGACCTCTCATTTAAATGGAGCCTCTTTTGTTATTCTGCATCATAGCAGCCTTACTCTTCCAACACAAGACTTATTGATTTATGACTATATATTTACTTATGAGATTATATAATATCATCCATCTCCCCATTGGAACATCAGTTGGAAAGACCACCTCTCTTTTATTCACCACTATATGCTCAACATCCAGCACAACATCCAATCCTTAATTATTTCTGCAATGAATGAAGAAAGAAGTCATGAGGTCCTTGGGATCTTGAATTGGGGAGGATGATCAATAGGCTTTAGGATTCTCTTGAATCCCCTGAAAATATTAATATCTTTAAAACATTATCTACATACATTTCTCTGCAGAGAAGACTCACAATTTTCATTAGATTTCAAAGGGGCTTGTGACCGCGCAGAAAGCTAAGGGATCACTGGCCTATTTCAGTAGTAAACCCTATAGCTTATCAATCACCCTCCCCAATTTAAGATCCCAAGAACCTCATGACTTCTTTCTTGACTCATTCCACAAATAATTAAGGATTAGATGTTGTGCTGGATGTTGGGCTTATAGTGGTGAACAAAAGAGAGATGGTCTGTCCCACAGAGGTTCCAGTGGAGAGACAGATGACATGATAAGGATTCAGTAGCAAACAACTCACCTGTAGCCTGAAACAAAGCATGCTACATGTACCTTTAGGTGGACAAATGTGTGGCATATGTGTAGGTTCTGTTCCAAGAACCAAAATGTAAATGTCTCAGTGAATTTACAGAACAATCCACATTCCCACTTCCCCTGAGTAACTGATCATTCCTACCGTCACTGGGCTCCATCAGTAGCTGCTTAAATTCATCTGTTTCTTGGCAGCAACATCCATCACTCAGGCCAGAGAAAAGGAGTCTGTAATACCCTTCTTTTACCTGCTTGGGATGATGACATCCATTTGGGGGAAGTTCCTTTTAATAACAAACCTGTAAACCTCCCAGTTAACAAAGGCACTGGTCTCTGTCTATAATGCACTGGTTTGGGCAATTTGATCAAACAGCACTGGGGTTTCCCTTGCCCTGCCTGCAGCTGGAGAGGAAAGCCAGGATAATCAGGCTAAATGGGCCTCTCAGTGCTGCAGGCACTCATGGCAGTGGGAGACTTAGAGATGGGCTGGAACATATTAATTGGCTGTTGTATATTAAAATTTCTCTTCTCTCCCAGTTCCAGAAGATGCTTCCTTTCAGTAAAATTCTTCCCTCATTTTAATTTTTTTTGTCCTGAAAATGGAAACATCAAAGGTAAATTTGTCAGAGGAAAGAGTTTTTGATGTGTCATTAACTCTCAGTTATCCATCTTAACAGAGAAGAGCAGTGGTGCAGATAATTCAAAGCCAAAGGCTCTTTCTATTTAACTTTGTAGTTCATTGTTTTGAGGGGCTTGGTAGCAGACTTACCTCTCTAATTATGTTTGTCTTTGCTTCTTATTAAAATGAGTTTGTCTGCTCTAGGGCCAGGCAGTTGGGTGACATGAAGATTCTGGTACAGAATTTGTAAAATTCTCCAGGGGAAATCTACAAGGCACACAGATAATCAAACCTGACTAGATCTGAGTTCACATTCTTAATCACTTGTGATCAATTGCTTTGTTCCTCTGTGACTAAAGCAAACCTGAGATGAGACATAATTATAGAAGACTAGTTGGAAGGGAATGAGTCTTTACATTTAGATGAACACAAGACTGCTGTGGCCCAAACTGATAACACAGTCAATACTGATGTTTTCCCTGCCTGGTCCCACAGTCTTCTATTCTGCAGCCAGAAGTACCTTCCCATGCAAATCCCATGCTGTTCATCTGTGCCTGACATCCTCCAGTGACTCCCTTTGCTGACCATTAGGGTTATTCACAAGCACCCACACTCTCTTCCCCAATATGTGGAGCTAAGACCATATATCTCCACACACGAGGTTAGATGTGGCCACCCGACTGGTGTTAGGTAGTGAAATGTGCCACCTCTAGGTGGAAGCTTTCAGAGCTAAATGTGCCTGGAGGCTTGCTTTGTCCAGTGAGGCACTGGATGCATCTGAGACAGTGGCTGCTCCCTCAGCCGGGATCCCTGAGTGACTGTGATGAGCAGAACCCCCACCAGCCAGCAATGGGTACATGGTAGGAACAAGAAATAAACCCCTATTGCTTTAAATCATTGAGACTGTAAGGTTCTTAGTCACTCAGCATCTCTTGTTGTTTAGTTGCTAAGTCATATCCAACTCTCTTGCAACACCATGGACTGTAGCCTGCCAGGCTCCTCTGTCCAAGGGATTTCCCAGGCAAGAATACTGGAGTGGATTGCCATTTCCTTCTCAGGGGATCTTCCCCACCCAGGAATCAAACCCACATCTCCTGCACTGACGGGCAGATTGTCCACCACTGAGCCAGCAGGGAAGCCCATACAGCAACTCAATCACAGCACATATCAAACTGCGCCATGACTGTCCGAGTTATCTCCCTTATTAGACACCGAAAACTTGAGGCCAGAATTATTTCTTCTTCAATACATTAAGTCCAGTATATAACATAATTAAAATAACTCCTTAGAAAATGAAATTGTCTTCCTTCCTGGCCTCTGTGATCCTCTGTGTTTATGTTTTTCTAAGACTTGCCCTCCTCCAGTTGAAATGATAAGGTGTCTCTGGCACCAGATATATGGAGAATGGCAGAGATATTCTTTTGGACCAGCAGTACAAGTAGGAAGAGCTGGCAGAGGGGAGAGAGAGAGATGTTGAGGCATACTTAGGCTGCAGGCATTTCAAATACAAAGGGTTCAAAGAGGCAGACAAGATTTCAAAGTCTTGGGGTGACCACATGGAAAAATAAGTATCCCAAAGTGTTAGTTTTTCAAGGAATCACAGGTATTATCTAGACTAGACTCCTATATCATCAGTATCATTAATATCATAATACCAATACTTACTGATAATGGATGAAGTACCAGGCACATCTCCAGCCACCTTATAATTAATTCATTAAATCCTCCCAACCACCGTATAAGTAGTTATTCTGATTTTACAGATGAAGAAATTAAAGCACAGAGAAGTACATTTCCTATGACCACAGCCAGCAAGTATCCCTCTCTGTTTGAATTCAGCATCTGCTTGACCTCTCCCCATCACGGGGGCTCTAACTTCCAATACAAGCCAACTCCTGAGCCACGTCCTGCCTCCTGCTCCAACCGTGGTCCCCTGGACAGTTCTGCTTCCTAGACCAACAGGAAACAATTCCACCTCTTCTCTGCAAGGCAGCCCTTCACAGGCTCCTCTTCTCTAGTCCAACAACCCAGTTTACTCACTGGTTTCCAGTGTGCCACAGACTGAGGTCCCTCTCTATCAGCTCAGTGACTCACATGCCAGTCGGTGGAGTCAGTGGAGTAGAAAGGGGTGCTCTCCCTTCTAGTACAGGACAGGGGTGATAGCTTCTACAACCGCAGCACATTCCTTTTACCACATAAAGCAGGGTTCAGAGGCAGAAACGGGGCCATAATCTGCTGCAGGAATAGCCGACTCACTGCATGCTCTGCACACGTCCCCATGCTAGCAAACGGAATGCTAAAAGGGGCTTCACGTTCAGAGCTTCTCCTTCCTACTCAGGTTGGAAGTCTGTTTCTACCCTCTGTACCCCAACCCCTTTCCCCCTCATCGTTCTCTCGCCCCAAGAAAACAGGTCCTGCACTCACCATGGAGTTCATGGCAAAGTGATTGTGCTGTGTCTGGAGGTCTAGGGCGTGCTGGTAGCTGACTCCGATCTCTGTATGGCTCTGGAGGAATAACTCCTTGTTGTGGCTTATCCAGTCAAACATCTGGAAGGGGAAAAGAAGACACAGATAACGGTTATGAGTTCAACAGCAAGAAACTGGAAGAGCTACTGGAAGAAAACCAGCCCTTCTGCTGGTGCCCAGTGAGGACGAGACATTGTGCTCAGGGTTGGGGTGCCCCCAGCCTGGCTTCCCAGGAAAGCCCTCCTTAGAAGGAGGCCCCACCATCAGCCTCGATGCTTCCTTACAAAGTCTAGAGGAAAAAGAGAAAATGAGTAAGAGGACCAGGGAGAGTTAGGAGAAAGCTGTTTACTATCAGCTTCTTCTTTTAAAAACTTTTAGAAACATTTACTTCTCCTTTTAAAAACTTTTCAGAATCATCAAAAGAACCCCATACACGCTTTAGGGACAGGACAGGTGGGAGGTTTCATGTATCCCCTACTGCACCAGCAGGACAGACCCCTGTCGGAAGCCACAGAGCATCCTAATATACTCCCCTTCCATTTACACTGCCTGACCACACACATCGTTGAATTGACTCTGAATGGAATCAACTTTTCTTTTGATCCCACAGCCTCACAATTCTAGGGTTTCTGCTCTAAGCCATGAGGAATCAGAAGAGGAGGATTTTAAGGGTAGGATAAATACTGCCTGGCACAGTGGGCACTGAGCCATTTTCCTCCCCCAGCTCTGGTTTTCATTTAGGTTTCTACCTCCTTCCCAGGTGGCCCATTCACTTTTAGGGGAGCTGATCAGAACCTCAGTTCCAAGGAAAAGCCTGGTCACTCTAAGGGTTATCGCTTCTCAGGACACCAGCTCTAAGCTAATCAGTGTATGACATTTCCTGACTGATGGGATTATCTTAGAAACATGTCCAACTCTTTGTGACCCCATGGACTGTAGCCCGCCAGGCTTCTCTGTCCATGGAATACTCCAGGCAAGTATACTGTAGTGGGTTGCTGTTCCCTTCTCCAGGGGACTTTCCCGACCCAGGGATTGAACCTAGGTCTCGTGTATTATAGGCAGATTCTTTACTGTCTGCGCCACCAGCAAAACTGGTAAGAAACAGGAATGTTATTCAATTCAGTATAATAAAACATGAAGGGAAGTTTGCTGGAAGCTTCTGGGAAAACAGAACTGCAGTACTATAGATACAACTTCTCTTCCTCCAATACTGTCACTGTGACCCTGCACCTCAAATTGCTGAATTGCCACAATTTTGGTGGCAGCTTGAGGGAGAAGTCAATGGGCAGAGAAAGGGTGTAGCCAAAATAATGGAAAGAAACAGGCAGAGTTCTGCTTGAGCCTTGCCTGATCACCACCTTCTCTCTGGACCTCCTTCCTAGTCAATAAATCCTCTTTATTACTCAAACTGGTTTAAGTTGGATTTTCTGCAATTTTCTGCTTAGTCAACTGATATAGCCAGGAAAGATGTTAAACCTTTGGAGAAGAGGACTGCTACACTTGGAACTCATGCTCAGTAGCTTGGGATGAGCTAAAGACTGCGGCTCAGCTGCAGAGAAGAGCAGGGAAGAACTGAGCAGAGATGCAAGCTGAGATACTGCAAAATTCACACCAGCTTTCCTCGAGGCAGAACTACAGCCTCATTCCATTTTCCTCCTTTAAACAGACAAATGAATTTACTTTTTCAGTTACATTTAACCAACATTTATTGGACACTCATTATATGCCTGGCATTGTTCAAGGCAAAAATGATTAATATGTGCTTCTTGAGTTTAAGTGGCTTAAAAGTCATTGTGAAAAGCAAACATGGACTCAGATGCGATGTTAGTATAACTTGGCATATGACCATTAAGATCACAATTTGAAAAGAAATCTATCAAGATAAAGGTCAAGATGGTGGATCAAGGCAGCACCCACTCTTGGCGGTGTGGAGACAGGAAAGAGCACAGAAGGCTTCCCAGAGTTGGTGACACCTGAGTTGACCTTGACTCAGGTAGGAATTAGCCAGGGGAAGATGAATGAGATGTAAGCTCCACACAAAGGGGAGATCAAAGGGGCAGAACTCTGGGGCAGCCCGGTGTGCTAAGGGCTCTGAAATCACCACTTTTGTGCTTCTGGACCTGATGTAAGGAGAATATGTGGCTGAGGAGGTAGATGGGACCATGAAGAGCTCTGGACACAGGCTTTAGGAAACCTGGTCTATATACTGTGGGCAGCAAGGCGTCAGTGGAGGGTTGTAAGCTGAGCAGTGAAACTCGATGTGAGCTTTGGAGCAGTGTGGGATGGGAGGCTGGAGGGGAGAGATGGAGCAGTGAAAATGGTTAGGAGGCTGGTACAGTAATCCTGGGGAGCAAGAGTGATAACCTGGGAAACTGGGTGTGGGGAATGGCAGTGGAGTTTGAGAAGTGGGCTGCTGCTGCTGCTGCTAAGTTGCTTCACTCGTGTCTGACTCTATACGATCCCATAGATGCCAGCCCACCAGGCTCCCCCGTCCCTGGGATTCTCCAAGCAAGAACACTGGAGTGGGCTGCCATTTTCTTCTCCAGTGCATGAAAGTGAAAAGTGAAAGTGAAGTCGCTCAGTTGTGTCTGACTCTTAGTGAGCCCACCAGGCTCCTCTGTCCATGGGATTTTCCAGGCAAGAGTACTGGAGTGGGGTGCCATTGCCTTCTGGGCAGAGTGAGAGCTACTAGGAAGGGACTGAGGACTCCCAGCTGTTTAGGAAGTGGGGGTGAGGGAGAGAAGGGGAGAATAGTCAGGTATCTGGCATAGCACCCCGGGTCCTTATAAAAGAAGATGCTGTGGCACTGCCTCAAGAGGAGGGTGAGAAGCTGGGGTAAGGGAGGAGAGATCATGGTTCCATTTTAGATAACTGAGCTTCAGATGCTTAGGAGAACTTCAAGTGAAGGTGTCCTGTGGGTAGTTAAGAGTTTTGTCTGGAGGTCAGGAGAGAGACATCAAGGCTATGACAACCTACACATAAGCATAAACAAACCACCTTCCCAAGGCAAATGGGCATGCTTTGATTTAGAGAGGATTCTCCCTTCTGAATTACCCAGATCACTCTCTGCTACCTACACAGATAAAGGGCAAAAGTAGCATTCTTCACTTTCGACTGTCCATGGATGTCCCAGGCTAGGGGAGCCTGTGGAGGCTGGTTGGTATTGGTGGTGTGCAACACCCTGGGTCTGCCATCCATAGCCAATCCCACACCAGTGGCACATGGTTGGTGTTTCTTGAAATTAAGTACAAGAGGGGAAGAAGACAAGCACCCCTGGAGACTAAAGGAATTTCATTGTATAATTTTTGTTCTTTAAAATTCTACCTCTCAACCTCATTTTAAAATAATTTCTATCTCTTTTTCTTGTTGATGAAAGAATCAATAAAATTAATGAAAATCTGAAATGCTTGAAGTCCTTAGAACTTGGGATAAACTCACTCCTTATATTTTCTTGGCTATCCTAGTGGCCTGGAAGTGACCTTCCCTATATTTTCTGCTAAATGACTATTTAGGTATGCTAATAAACAGAGAGTTATGTGCTAGCATCAGAATTATTAGATTGCCTGGCGCCAGGTCCCTGCTGGACTACAGAGCAAGGAAAGCTGAGCATGGGCCAATTAGGGAGGAAAAGCAGGGACAATGGTGAGTTAAATGGCAGGTGAGGATAGAAAGTGCTGGAGTAAGTGCACATCTCATTGAGCGGACTTATCACATGATGAGGTCTCTGCCCAAGGCATTTTACTCCATCTGCCTTCCATAGTGGAGGACATGAGCAGTCTCTGGGGGCTGAACTTTTTGGGGAACTGCAGCTATGCTGGAGGCTACATGCAGTGCTCCAAAGATGTGACACTCATCTCATGCAGCGAGAAAAATACCTGTTGCTGCTGCTGCTGCTAAGTCGCTTCAGTCGTGTCCGACTCTGTGTGACCCCATAGACGGCAGCCCACCAGGCTCCCCCATCCCTGGGATTCTCTAGGCAAGAACACTGGAGTGGGTTGCCATTTTCTTCTCCAGTGCATGAAAGTGAAAAGTGAAAGTGAAGTCGCTCAGTTGTGTCCAACCCTTAGCGACCCCATGGACTGCAGCCTACCAGGCTCCTCCATCCATGGCAAGAGTACTGGAGTGGGGTGCCATTTCCTTCTCCAAAACACCTGCTCTAGAGGCCAAATAGTCTACATGATAGCAGGAACCAGGGTTTCCCCAACGTGGCTGTTTTCTAGGGACAGTCTCAAGTCTTCTCTGGGCCTGAATCTGCTAATTATATGTAACCCTCACCTTTTTGAACTTGGCTGCCTGCAAGGATCATCAGCATTTCTGCTGCATTCAGTGGAACCGGCAGCAGAGAATATGTGTGTGTGCATGTATACTCCCAGGTGGGTGTGCGGTTGGTTAAGCAGGATGAGAACAAGACTGGGTCTGGGCCTGGCTCTGTCACTAACTACCCGTGAGACTGTGGGCAAGTCTCTTCATTTCTGTGCTTCTCTTCATTTGCAATAAGTAGTACCCAGAATGGAAGTAAGCATCCTGGCTTAAAATTGGCTCAATTGGGAAACTTACACAAAGTATTTTTTTCCATTCAAAATAAAAATTAGTCTTATTGAGTCTCCTGCATCAGAATACATATTCATTGTTACAAAGTACACCTCTAACTTTTGATTACAAAGAATGTCTGTGAGAAAACTGGCATTGTTTTTGACAGTCAGAGAAAGGCAGCTTCTTAGTCTTAGCCCTGATATCTGTCTGGAGCTTTAGAGTTCAAAATGTCCATTTGCACACATCTCACTGCCTCCATCAGGCCCAATTTACAGATGGCAAACAGGTCAGAGAAGTGAAGCCCACCCAATGGGCTTTTATTCATTTCACCCAAGGCGCATTCACTGAGTGTCTGCTGATCCAGGCTCGAGGGATACTGCCCTGCCTCCTTGACTATAGGACCTCTTCTGCCAGGCTCCCCAGAGCAGCTGCCCCTCAAAAGGCAGCCACCAGGGCACTGTGAGGCTGCAGCTGTGGTAGGACACTGTCTCCCACAGGCCATTCACTGTCTGGTACCCAGCCCCCTCCTCTCTGCCTCACCCCTGCCCTCTCAGTGCCTGGAGACAGCTGATCCAAACAGCTACACTTCTCTCAATAAATACTTAGCGAATGAAAGTAACGCATGAGCAAGTTGGCCATGGGTTCTGGGGTTGCTAATCTCCAGACAAGCTGACCCTTTCTAAACTCCCTTCCAACTAGGACACTGTGTTTGATCTGTTTGAACTGGCTTCTCTGGAAGACACTTCAACTAGACACTTGAACAAAACTCTAAAGGAAAAAAAAAAAAATTAAAGGAAATATCTCCACAGTGGTTTCAAACATTCTGAACTGTTTATTGTTGTTGTTGTTACTGTTGTTTATTTTTTTGAGAAGCAGCAAATGGTAGGTTCCACAAAATGTAAAAAGACAACAAAATTCCTCCAGGAGGAAAGTTCATGTCTAAATAATGAAATTTTATCTCTTTGTTTGGAAACCAACATCATTTCTGTGCTTCTCTTCATTTGCAATAAGTAGCACCCAGAATGGAAGTAAGCATCCTGGCTTAAAATTGGCTCAATTGGGAAACTTACACAAAGTATTTTTTTCCATTCAAAATAAAAATTAGTCTTATTGAGTCTCCTGCATCAGAATACATATTCATTGTTACAAAGTACACCTCTAACTTTTGATTACAAAGAATGTCTGTGAGAAAACTGGCATTGTTTTTGACAGTCAGAGAAAGGCAGCTTCTTAGTCTTAGCCCTGATATCTGTCTGGAGCTTTAGAGTTCAAAATGTCCATTTGCACACATCTCACTGCCTCCATCAGGCCCAATTTACAGATGGCAAACAGGTCAGAGAAGTGAAGCCCACCCAATGGGCTTTTATTCATTTCACCCAAGGCGCATTCACTGAGTGTCTGCTGATCCAGGCTCGAGGGATACTGCCCTGCCTCCTTGACTATAGGACCTCTTCTGCCAGGCTCCCCAGAGCAGCTGCCCCTCAAAAGGCAGCCACCAGGGCACTGTGAGGCTGCAGCTGTGGTAGGACACTGTCTCCCACAGGCCATTCACTGTCTGGTACCCAGCCCCCTCCTCTCTGCCTCACCCCTGCCCTCTCAGTGCCTGGAGACAGCTGATCCAAACAGCTACACTTCTCTCAATAAATACTTAGCGAATGAAAGTAACGCATGAGCAAGTTGGCCATGGGTTCTGGGGTTGCTAATCTCCAGACAAGCTGACCCTTTCTAAACTCCCTTCCAACTAGGACACTGTGTTTGATCTGTTTGAACTGGCTTCTCTGGAAGACACTTCAACTAGACACTTGAACAAAACTCTAAAGGAAAAAAAAAAAAATTAAAGGAAATATCTCCACAGTGGTTTCAAACATTCTGAACTGTTTATTGTTGTTGTTGTTACTGTTGTTTATTTTTTTGAGAAGCAGCAAATGGTAGGTTCCACAAAATGTAAAAAGACAACAAAATTCCTCCAGGAGGAAAGTTCATGTCTAAATAATGAAATTTTATCTCTTTGTTTGGAAACCAACATAGTTTCATCTCATTAAGAAGATGGATGTTACATGTAAGCTACTTGAGTTTTTTTCTTCATATTTTGCTAAGTAATTTTTTATGCTGGCTAAAACTCAGTGAAAATATAAAAATCTAGTTTTTAATACATAATAAATGATAGAATCTATTTAAATGCAAACTAGGAAACTAAACAGAAACATTTTTATCCTTTTCTTTTAAATATGACGATAGCTAAAAGATTATTATTGTTCTGTTCTGTTTTTAATAAAGCATAAGCTATTAATAGAGCAAGGATATTAAATAATAATCCTGGACTTATTTCCTTCATTTGCCACATTTAGCAACAGCATCTGATTTAGAGTTTTAACTTTCAAACCAACTTACCACCTAGTGTTAGAATTTTATGCTATCTGTAATTTAAATTATATAGGTTTTAATTTGCTCATATTCTGGTTTGGTGACTTGATTGAGAGGACAGAAGACAACTGAATGATTTTCTTTTCTAAGTGTGCACATTCCAGCATTACCTGTTGTCCCTGTATCCTGCCTGTATACTGCATTAACCCATCCGTGAACGCCTGTGCCCTAAAGAATACTAACAGCCTCCTTGCCCGAGAAGCTTGCTACATCTGAAAACTTGCTGTGCAGTCAATTCCACAACAAAATGTTATGTGTGTTATAGTGTAAAGAAGAGGTTTCAATTCAGGAGATTTGGGTTCTACTATAGACGTTGTCAACGTTTATAAACATTGACAAGTTTGTTAATGGTCTGAACCTCAGTTTCCTTATCTGTGAAATGGGGATAACAATTTACACTATTTCAACCTTAGCATAATAGTGAGATTAAAATAAGACAATGAATTTCATGCTTCGGTAATTGCTACATACCAGATAGATTTTTAAATCTATATAGTGAGCATATTCTATTGCACATATTTCCCTAATGTTTGTATCAGAGCAGAGAACAGATGAAAGGTGTGGATTTAAAATTGCACAACCTTCACCCTACTGCAAAATCACTGTGGGCTCATGGAAATTACACCTGAAGCTCATACACAAACATCCACAGCCCACCCCTGCCGGAGACATGCTCCCAGAGCCTCCACTGGGCACTAGACGGACCAAGGACACCTGTGCATCTTCCCACTGCCCCCACCCTGACATACTCGGGGTGAGAAAGAGAGGGAGGGAGGGAAGGAGAGAGAGAAAGAGAGAATGAAAGAAAGAAAGAGCCTTTGCTGACACAGGACTCAAAGCCCTGCCTATTCTCTCAGGGTCATGCCTGAGGGCACTGTCCCCTCCTGGCCTCCTGGTGTAGCCCAAACAGTGGAACAGTGATCTAACCCTCTCCTGCCCTCCCCCTTCTCTATCCTCTCTGCCACATCCCAACCCTTCACTATTACAGACTCAATCCCTTTGACTCTTAACAGTTTTTCACCCAGGAGAGACTCCTATTAAATGCATCATTCCTGCCACCCCTCCTGAAATTGGTTTATCCCGGGCACAGAAACAGTTCATTAAGAAAGCGAGGCCCTTTGTGAGCATGACTCAGGGATGGGATCCTAAAATGGGGAGGCAGAGGAGCCCTAGACCAAAAGAGACAGGCCCTAAAGTGGGAGTGGGAGGGAGCCAAGGGCAAATTTCCCCACGCTACAACTCTGCTTTCACATAACTCTGCCTGACCCTGGGTATATGTCTTCAGGCAAACAGGGAAACACACAGAGCCCATGTGTGTGTTCTGGCCTAGGACCCTTGCTGTTGTTGTTATTCAACAGCCCAGTCTTGTCCAACTCTTTGAGACCCCATGGACTGTAACACAACAGGCCTCCCTGTCCCTCACCATCTCCTGGAGTTTGCCCAAGTTATCTTCACTGCCGTCCAGCCATCTCATTCTCTGATGTCCTCTTCTCTTTCTGCCCTTGATCTTTCCCAGCATCAGGGACTTTTCCAATGAGTTGTCTGTACACATCAGATGACCAAAATACTGGAGCTTCAGCTTCAGCATCAGTCCTTCCAGGGAATATTCAGGATTGATCTTCCTTAAGACTGACTGGTTTGATCTCCTTGCTGTCCAAGGGACTTTCAGGAGTCTTCTCTAGTACCACAGTTCGAAGGCATCAATTCTTTGGCATTTTGCCTTCTCTATAGACCAGCCCTCACAACCATATATGACCACTGGGAAGACCATAACCTTAACTATACCGACCTTTGTTGGCAGAGTAACGTCTCTTTTCAACACACTGTCTAGGTTTGTCATTGCTTTCCTGCCAAGAAGCAGTCTTCTGATTTCATGACTGCAGTCACCATCCACAATGATTTTTGAGCCCAAGAAGAGGAAATCGGTCACTATTTCCACCTTTTCCCATTCTATTTGCCACGAAGTAATGGGGCCAGATGCCACGATCTTAACTTTTTTTTAATATTCAGTCTTAAACCAGCTCTTTCACTCTCCTCCTTCACCCTCATTAAGAGGCTCTTTAGTTTCTCTACACTTTCTGCCATTACAGGGGTATCATCTGCATATCTGAGGTTGTTGATGTTTCTCCCACCCATCTTGATTCTGGCTTGCAACTCATCCAGCCTGCATTTCTCCTGGTGTGCTCAGTCTATAGGTTAAACAAACAGGGTGACGACAGACAGCCCCGTCGTACTCCTTTCTCGATCTTGAACCAATCAGTTGTTCCATAAAGGGTTCTAACTGTTGCTTCTTGACTCACATACAGGTTTCTCAGGGGACAGGTAAGATGGTCTGGTACGCTTTCCACAGTTTGTCATGATCCACACAGTCAAAGGCTTTAAGTGTAGTAGATGAAACAGAGATAGATTTTTTCTGAAATTCCCTTGCTTTCTCTATAATCTAGCAAGTGTTGGCAATTTGATCTCTAGTTCCTCTTCCTTTTCTAAACCCAGCTTAGACATCTGGAAGTTCTTGGTTTGCATAATGCTGAAGCCTAGCATGCAAGATTTTAAGCATGACCTTTCTAGCATGGGAGATGAGTACCAATGTCTGATGGTTAGCACATTCTTTGGTACTACCCTTCTTGGGAACTGGGATGAGGATTGACCTTGCTCTTGTGGCCACTACTGGGTCTTCCAGATTTGCTGACATAATGAATGCAAAATCTTGATGGCATCTTCCTTGAGGGACCCTTAAGACCCTTCAATCTTTGTTTTCAATTATCTGCTCATCTAGGATTGAGCTTTCCTGCTTTTACAAAGCAGGATAGAGAAAGAAAAGGTAAATGACCTCAAGATGTGGACCTAGTTTGTAGTTCCCCAGAATTCCTTACTGAAGGGAGTTTGATACCTCGCCTCTTCTGTATCCTGCAGGCCTGCAGACCATAACGAGCTCAGGGTTCTGGGAGACAGTCTTTCACTGGTGTCTATAGACAGGGAGGTAGTTGGGACTTGTGCCTGACAGACAGTTAATAAATACCTACTGAAGGAGAGAAGGTGTTCTGGGCCCTGTCTGTTCTTCTTTAGGCTTTGGGAATGACAGCAGGCATAGTTGTATATATGGTACAAGAAAGAAGTCATTTTTATCTATCACCATAAATCCAGCTCTTCTCAGAGGATGGCTCAGCCTGGTTACCTGGGAGACCCCAGCACTGTAGCCTCAGGAATCAGTCAGGGCACCAAACAATATCACAGGCCAGGCTGTATCTCTGACCTGCAGACATGCTACTGATGCTCTAGCATAGTTCTCACCCACTCTGACCCTCAATTCCCTAATTCCCAGATCTCAGATCTAACATCCTAACATGCTACTCACATCTAGAACTGTCCAGTTTCTCTATAAAACAGACAAATGTCCCTGTTTGCTCCCATTGCGAGCAAGGAGTTAATAAAACCCTTTCCCCTTGTGCATGCTAATCTGACCTTCAGTTAACACCCTAGTTCTGTTTCCCTGGAAACAGATAAAGATAGTATGTGCCAACATGTTACTAAATCATGTTGCCTATGGTTAAAAAAAAAAAACAACAAACCAACACTCCCGACTGGTAAACTGAATCTGGATTGGAAAGACTATCAATGAACTATAAATAACTGGTGGGGATAATGTTCCTTGATCGTCCCTGAAGGGGGTGACTCTTGTAACTGGTGTGTCCACCGCCAGAACCCTGGAAGCTGTGCCAGTAGAGTTGCTATAAGAGATACTGGCTCGTGTGAGACACGCGTTGTCGAGCCGTGAGAGCTTCTGCGGCTGCCCACCATGGACCTGGTCTCCTCGCACCTGAGCTGGCCTGCTGCAAGGACTGTACTGCGAGGAAACCACAGCTCCCACCTTATATTGTCCTGAGTGGATCAGCACCAAAGGTGGCCCATAGCAGTCTCTGAGTCTGAAAGCTCAGTGGAGTCTAAGAAGACTCCTTAGTATGTGTGGTATCCATACTGCACAGCCAAATCCTGTGTACATAGTCTCTCTTCGTCTTTCCTTTCCCCATGCTCCTTTCTCACTTTCAACTCCTCTCAATAACAGCAGTAATAATGGTAACAACAATAATAGCAACTAATATTTGCTAAATGCTCATCCTGGGCTTCCCTGGTGGCTGCAATGTGGGAGACCTGGGTTCGATCCCTGGGTTGGGAAGATCCCCTGGAGGAGGGCAGGGCAACCCACCCCAGTATTCTTGCCTGGAGAATGTCCCATGGACAGAGGAGCCTGGTGGGCTACAGTCCATGGAGTTGCAAAGAGTCGGACAAGACTAAGCGACCAAGCACAGCACAGCACCTTGTGCCAGGCACAGTTCTAAGCATTATTAACATATAACTCATTTACTCCTCTTAATAACATCCTAATTATCTCTCCAATATTGACCCCAAACATTATCGTCTCCATTCTACAAACTGAGAAACTAAGATACAGAGAGGCTAATTAACTTGCCCAAAGTCACAAAGCTAATAAGTGGCAGAGCCAAGATTCAAACTAATTCCAGTGTTGATATTCTTAACCCTGTTGCTCTACCTTCCAAAATGCTCAAAGCTTCATTTCTGTCTACACTTCTCTTTTTCACCAAACTTTCAGAAGCACATTTGGCCCCTTGGCTGTTTTGTTTTTCCTCCGTCCACTTCCTCTTTAACCTCTTGTAATATCTTCTACCTTTACTGCTTTAAGTCTGCATTCACCATGAAAACTGACTGCCTCTTCCTTTCTGAGATGTTGACCCTTCCCTTGATCTTGCATCAGAATCCAGTGCCGTCATTTCTGCCGTCCTTTCGACTGGCTCTGACCCTCTACCAGAGGCAGGCCATCCAGCTGCAGACACGATCAGCTTTCCCCTCCAGCTTTCACAAGTCTCTACCCAGAAATTACTCACTAATTTCTCCCAGGAGAATCAGGCCTTCACAGACTCAGGCTCTCCTGACACACCACATCTAGTCTCAGCATGACAAAAACAATAGAACACTCTAATTTCAAAAGCTCACCAATTCTTCAGTTCTGCACTGATGCATCTAAACTTGCCTCCTAATTCTCTGCCGCCCCTTTATGGCTGTCCTTCATGTCCTTCACACCCTCACTGGAACCATCTCAAGCCCTCTGCCTTTCATTCATCGGCTTTGTCCATTTGAAAATCCATTCAGGCTCACATTTTCAACAACCCAAATATTATTTCCTGTTTCATATGCCACATCCTGTGCCAAGTACGTTCACAGAATTGCATGTTTAGTCGTTATAATAATGCAAAAATAAGGTATTGTTAATTTCCTTTTCGACATAGTGAAAACTCAGTACAAAGAGCTGAAGTAAATTGCCCAGGATTACACAGTTTGTAAGTGATGGAGATAAATCCAGAATCTAGTGTCCATCTGAACCTAATTTCCTCTCTTCCAGGGTGCTCTCTAACCTCAACTTCCCTGATAACTGACAAGAAGAAATATGTGGCTCTGCACAATGAGCTTTACACACATTATCTCAAGCCTCAAAACAGCCCTTCGAGTTAGATGCCACATCACCACCTTTCTCTAGAAGAAACTGTTTGAGAGATCAAATAATTTGGCCAAGGTTGCACAGTCAGGGTACATATAAAAGCAAACTCTATATGACTTCAAATTCCATGCTTTTAAACTACTATCCAATTGTCTCCCAAATACACACATTTTTGGATTACTCCTAGTCACCTGGTGCCCATGAATTCAGTATGAATACCCCCTTGCTGTAGCATCAGCATCTCAAACTACTCTGCCTGCTCTTTGAAAACTCTTATCTTCTCTTGACCCCCCATATCTTCACCCTGCCCCCCTGAAGTCGATTCATTGTCTTTCTTCAAATCCTTCTGAACTATACCCTGCACTTTCCACTGCTATGGATACTCACCGTTCAGCCCCTCCTGCCAAGATTACTGTAATTACTCCCTTACTGGTTTCCCTGACTCTGTTCTTCTTTATACCAAGCGATCTGCTCCACCAGGCTCACTGCTCTGATACACTACTTTTACCCTGTCATTCCCTCAGTCCAAAAAAAAAAAAAAATCCCTACAAAATTATTGTTGCTATCTATCATCTATAATTCAAAATCTAATCTTATTCTGGCATGCAAGGTACCTCCCCCTTCCATGCCCAATTGGTCCATATCTGCTCTTCTCCCTATTCTTTCACTCCACTGTCTGTATCAAGCATCCTTTCCTGCCATATTCTATTCAGCACCATGCAAATAAATCACACCATGCTCATTGCCACCCCCATATATGTGTTCACATCTCTCCTTCCATACCCAAATATCCAATTTACTTCCACCCTTCAAAATGTACTGGAAGTCTCCTTTCCTTTCAATGATTTCTTTGACCAACTGAGCCCATACTGATTTCTCTTTCCTCCAAGTTCACTGCCCAAGTATGTACCATAATTCACAAACCTAACTTTCATTCAGAACTACCTAAAGTGTTTTCTTAAAAAAGTATAGCTTCCTAGGCCCTATCCTTGAGATTCTGATTCAGCAGGAACTCTGCAGGTAAATCTGATGCACCTGCATTTTTATTTAAACAGTTCAGGTAGACTTACAGTCTGTTTGATGGGGTAGCTAGTAGGGAACTTAACTCTACCATATGTACACTAGTTAAAAGCATTGGTTAGCAACCAACATAAACCACTGATCCCTGATGGAAGGGAAACATAAAAGTAAGCCCCAGGTCCATCCTGGCTTTCTCCCTGAGGGTATTTTCCAAACTATGAAGCCAAGAAACAGGAGCTGAGCAGACAGCAGCAGTCTTAACGGCTGTAATACAACAGAGACTAGACTTCGGGGCTGGTAGGGTGGTTGCAATTATGGTGATAGGAAATTAGAGAGGAGGGAGCTAAGAAAACGAGACCTAAAAATCTTCACCAAATTTCCTTTAGGTACTTGGCCAAATCCTAAGCTGTGCATAGGCAAGGTGAGATTCCAGAAGGTCTAGGAGAGAATAGCTGTGGTATTTGGAAAACTGAAGAGAAACATCAGGGGCTACAGCACTGAGGAAATGTTATGAGTTCCAAATCAAACAGTGTGAAGAGCCTTTGGTGAACTCTGGACACTCAACTGGGACCCCAAAAAGACAAGACTGTAAGAGTAAGGACTGCATTCTAAGAATACGGGCTATATCCTAGAATTAAAGAAATGATGGAAGTAGATATGTCATAGCAAAGCCTAAACCAAGGCTCAACAGGATCACAATCTGTAGTTTAACTGCATCCCACAATCTGTAGTTTAACTGCATCCCAGAACAAAACTTAACAAAATTTAGAGAAGGATAACCTAATCAAGAGGCTATACAATACATCATCTATAACAACCAGTAGATTATTCAACATATGAAGGAGAGAAAATTGACTAAGAATAAAAAAAATTAAAGTCAATAGAAACAGAACCTGAGATGATTAGGCTATAATTTAGTAGACAAGACTTTCGAAAGAACCATGATTAACATCTTGAAGAAAACAGGAGGGAAAGGCACAAAATGAATTAAAAGGGGAACATAACCACGGAGTCCAGTGTTCTGTTTCCTGTAGCCAAAAGCATGCCGACATAAAGAGTCACGTGCTCAGGATGCTTAGCACATTATTTTATTCACTTATTGACCGCCCACTGTATTCCAGATATTGGATTAGAGACTAATGAGAAAAGATCAAGGTCAGAGTCTAGTGGGGAGGCAAATATATTTGATAGTCTGTCACTTTTAACTGTGAAAAGTACTATGAAAAGTGTATATGCCCTGGAGAAGGAAATGGCAATCCACTCCAGTATTCTTGCCTGGTAAATCCCATGGACACAGGAGCCTGGCGGGCTACAGTCCATGGGGTTGCAAAGAGCTGAACATGACTCAGCAACTAAACAAGAACGTGTATGTGTAACTGATTCATTTGTTTAGTGTAAACTAAACAAATACGTGTATGTATAACTGATTCACTTTGCTGTATATCTGAAACTAATACAACATTGTAAATCAGCTATACTTCAATAAAAATTTAAGAAATAGAAAAAAAAGGCAACGGTCAAAAGGCAGAAGAAGTAGGTCTTTATTTAGTGGCAGTGAGGAACCACTGAAGGAAATTGATAAGGTTAAATTAACTTCTAACCCTAAATGGGTCTCTGCAATGAAGCCCTCAACACACAGTCATTTATCTCATTGCAAAGAAGAGTCCAAGGCAGCCACCATGATCTCACAAAAAATCGACCAACACATTACAGGCTTCTCCATGACCGAGGGGTCTCACCACCACCACCCAGCCCCCTGCCTCCTTCCTTCCCCTTCTCCTTTTTCTTAAAAACCCTTCAACATCTGAGATGAAGAAGATCAATATAAAGAAGGAGACACAGATGCCATATGCAAGGTGCCTGGCACAGTGCGTGACACACAGTAGATGCTGAACACATGCTAGTTCCTTCCCACTTTCTTCCCCTCCTTATCCTGACAGACAGGATAAGCTGCCAGTCACAGGTAGCTGCTTTCTGACTAAAGAAACCCAGGCTACAACTCTTCACGCTCAAATCACACACTGTCCTAGAAAATCAGCACACTCCTATTAGGCCTGAAAAGGTCACTCTCTTCAGACTTGCCCTCCTCATGCTAAGTGAGGTAATGAAAAGTTTCACCAAGTCGATTATTAATATAAATGTTTTCAGAATTTGAATAATGTTTTTATTCTTTGCATTTTATTTCCAGTCTGCTTGCCTGGATGGACTAAATTTCCCACAGTCCTGGTAACACACACACTACCCCACTGTGGGAAGGAACAGTCACCCAGGAGCCAGCAAGTCAAGCAGAAGAGAAACGGGACCAACCAAGCCAGGAGTCAGCCCGCGGAGCCTTGGGATATTGACTCTGAGTGGCCAAATTCCTTCCATCTGAACCACAGATGATGATAAAATATTTTCAGGAACAGCGTGAGGGAATGTTTACTCACTTCCCAAAATGTAAAATTGAAGAGGTCAAACTCAATTTAATTCAAGCTGAGAAAATAGTGCCCAACTTTATCCCAGAGCTAAATTTAGGCATAAACCGAGTTCTGGCCCTGGCAAGTTAATTTATATGAGCTAATGCTTGTTCCTGGCCTACAAGATATACTCAGTAAATGGTAACTATTATTGTTACTGCAAAAATGGAGTGTCTGTTGGATGTTCTCACCCAGTCCTCCCACACATCCTAAAATCAGCTGTGGCAATTACTTGCACATCTGGGGGAAAAATTCCACGTGGACTGAGGAGGAGGTGGCCTCCCCTTCAGGAGTTCCTCTCCGAGAAAGGGGGCAGACGCTATGCTGGAAGGGGTCTGGACTAGGTGGGCTTGACTCTGAGCAGAGGAAGAAAGCTAGCCCTCTCCTTTTCTCTTCCCCCCTCTTCCTACGGCAGCAATGAGGCTGAGAGGTGGGAGGCCACTAGGGAGCCAGGCTCAGGTGAGTGCTGCAGAAGACGCTCTATCATGCTTCCAGCCTCCAGACCCCACCTAGCAGAACATATGCCATAAGAACTCAGGAGAGACTCACGAAGGAAGAGCCCAATCTTCAAAACCCTCCATTTCCTTAACCACCTCATTCAGAGGACTAAGGTAAATTCTTGTGTTTAGATAATGCCACTGTCCCTAAGAGTAGAGCAGAAATGCACTAACCAGGTAACTCCTGGTAATGTTTTCAATAACCTTCATCACCACTTCTTTGACTTCTCCATGCCTTAAGAGAAACCAACATTTGAAGTAAGTCATTTATCCTTCTTCCAAAGTGCTTTTGGGCTTTCTTTTCACTGCCTTAACACCCTAACATAAAAGTCTTGTGGTTCCCTTAGTTCTTCTTCCTCCTTGACCTCCAATTAATCACCATGTCCTATTTTCTTTCCCTTAGACTATCTCTAGGGCTTGCCCCTCTCCTTTCCTCTCTCCCTGTCAACTCATCTGCTCACATTTGGATTAGTATAAAAGGACAAGAATTGGTTTCCCTAACTCCAACTCTTTCTCTCCATTGCAAGAGGAAACCTGTTAATTCCAATTTTTAAGCAATAGAATTGGAGTGACATCTCTTGAAACCACTCAGCAGTAGGTGGTGCTCTTGTGCCAACTCAGAGCACTCACAAAAGTTTTGTTCTATCAGGCAGCCTATTGAGTGCCTCTGCAGAACACAGTTATCTCAGACACCGGCCCTGACCTCTGGGAATGTGTAATTTCACTGCATTGGAACAGGGCCAATTTGATAGATAAAGACTATGGACAGTTGTCCAGAGGAGAGAAAGACCACTTCCATCAGAGGAGAGTGGGGAAAGTAGTTAGGCCTTCAACTAGGACAGGGTTTCAATAGACAGATAGGAGGGAGGTCGGTATAAACACAAGTGTGAGAGGTGGGCCTCTGCAAAGCACAAAAGAGGTTTTCCTTATGTCGGGGCTGAAGGCCCAAGTCCAGTCTCATTCTCCATTCTAGGACCTTCTGGTTTGCACCTCCTCGGACACCTTGGGACAACAGGTATTCCAGGGAAATCTTTTAGGACAGGACACATGCCACTCTCAGGTGAGACAAGTCAGTCCATCCATTTGCATGGAAGAAACCAATATCCCTTTCTTCTCTATACCAAGAAAGGGCAAGAATGTAGCTTTCCTCCAGTCCCTGGTTGCTCAGGGAGTGGTGTGACTAGATTTCTGACCCCATGTTGTGACTCCGAGTAATCGACATGGTATGGACATCCCTCCCTCCGCTGCCCTCCCCCTGCCTACAGCCCACACTCCTCCCCATGCCGAGCCTGAGCTGCAGCCACACTGGACAGAACCTCCTCTGTGCCTCTGAGGCTGCCATGCCTTTGCTCACGTTCTTCCCTGGCCTGTACCCCAACCCAGGCTGAAGGTTTCCCCTCACGCTGCTCCCACAGCAGTGACAGGTTCTTTGGTCAGCTTCCCCTGTGCAGCAGCTGTTTGCCAGTGCCTCCCCACTCTAGTGTGGTAAAGCCTGACTCCAGTTCATCTTCCAATGGCCCGTTCCCAGTACAGTATCTGGCATTTATTTAATTGGCTTGTCTTCAGCAACAGTGTTTTAGATCCTGCCAAACTGGGCACACACTTCTAACTTCCTTCCTCTAGTTTCCCCTGACACCGGGGCCCTACCTCACCTCTATGTTTTGCTGCCACATCTGCCCACTGTCTGCTCCAGTACCCATGTTGTGGACAACCCTGTACTCTCTGCCCTTCTTCCCATGCCCTGCAAGAAAGCCCCCCAACCCCCATACCTCTTCCACTCTTGATGGCCCAGCTCCAATTGGTCTCCATAAACCTACCATCTGCTGAGCACCTACTGGGCTTCTGGCATACTAGATGCTTCAGATACATTTTCTATAATCCATACAACAATCCTAAAGCATGTATTAAAAAATCTGTATTTTACAGATAAAGAAACTGCTCAGAGAGGGCAAACTGGCCGTAGATAGTCAATCAGCTAGCAAGTGGCTAAGCTGCGATTCAAAACTCGTTTCTAGTGATTGTAATGCCAGTGCTCTTTCTAGAAGTCTTGGCTAGGTCTTCTGGTGGCCTATGCATGCTGCCCTCCATGGGAGGCCTGAGCCACACAGGGAACCAATCAAGGAAGGAAGCAAGACCACAAAACAAGACCACAAAAGGGAAGCCAAACAACCAGTCCTGAGAGAACGAATGCATCCTAGAAGCCTGGGGTAACAGGCTAGAGGAGGTGTGTGGGCACAGAGAAGAGGGTCACCAACAGGAGAGGAAGCAGAAGGGGCGCAGTAGGGAGGACAGAAGGTGAAGGGAAGGGAGGAAAGGGGATTCTTCAAAGTGAAACGCCCGGGAAGAAATCTTGGGAAACAATTTCTGTTTATATCCCTGATGAGCGTCCTTCTTTCCTAGCTCACCTAAATTGCTGCAGACAGACTCAGAGTAACAACCCAGATTCTGGGAAGTACTGTTCGCATAGTGTCCCTGTTCTCAGTTCTGAAGGGTCATGTGGGGTCCACACGTAACGGGAGGCCACCTATGACACATATGACAATTCAGGCTGCTGCCAGCCCTCATCAGAGACCTGGGAGGGCGGGGGGAGTCAAGCCTGCTGTGCCCAGCGTTCCTGCCGCTCCTTGCTCCACTCTGCTTTTCACACCCACTTCCCACGCAGGCCTGGCCACCTCGGCGGACACTGAGCACACGGTGTCCTGAGCAGGAAGCAGAGTGAAGGACGGAGCTGGAGAACGGGTGTTAAGGAGGAGAAAAACAGCTTCAGGAGAAAACATGCACACAGGCATTCTGCAAAACACTGTGACGTGGATTATTTTTGGAATCTAATGTTTCTAATGTTCAAGGGGAGGAAATGAAAACGAGTAAGTAGAGATTCCCAGGACCAACAGGCTGGAAATAATACAGGACGCAGTGTCCTGGGCTGGGTGGGACACAGACACACTTCCTTGCCCTGAGCTGAGCTAGGCAGCGGGAGGGGGCGGGGCAGTGGAGCAGCCTCAGCAGGAGGGAGGCAGCAGGAGGGGCACCGGGGACCTTTCTCCAAAGGGAGCAGCAAGTTACAAGCCACCCGGCAAAGACTTCATCTCAAAACTTGTAGTTCTTGGAGGCCTCCCTCCCAACGCCAAGGGCTCAAGCAAATGAATCACAGAAACTTGTCAACATGCTTCCTAGAGGACCAACCAGTGCTTGCCCTCTTATCATCGCAGGGGTAAGGTCACAGGTCAGGTGACCACCAGCCTCCACTCCACCCCAGTCTCTCTAGCCACCTCCTAGGTTACTTGCCTACGCACTCTTTCTCCTGCAGGGCAAGGGCAAGATTGGTATTGGGTGGGTGGGGGTCTGTGTGCGTGTTGGGGAGGGGGAGGAGTATTGGGGAGTGTGTGTATGTTGTGTGTGTGTTGTGTGCGTGTGTTGGAGAGGGGGAGGAAGCCCAGCCACAGAGCAGAAGCTGTCTCTTATACACATCTAGATGTGTATAAGAGACAGTATTAGGCCTGAGAGTATTGGGGAGTGTGTGTATGTTGTGTGTGTGTGTTGTGTGCGTGTGTTGGAGAGGGGGAGGAAGCCCAGCCACAGAGCAGAAGGCCCACCTTCCCACTGCCTACCCGACACTATCCCAGGCACACCTCCCACCATTGCCAAATCTAAACTTTCTCAAGTAAAATGGTGCTCACATTCACACCCCCCACCCTCCCCGACAGACAGGAGGCCAAATGAGGGGCCACCAACTTCATGACTCTGGGTGGGTCTCTGCTCTGGGTCAACGTTTTCTATGTAAAAGGAAGGGCTGGACCAGAAAATCTCTAAGGTCAGGGGTGTGAGAACACTTTAAAAACCAACATTCAAAAAAAGATCTCATATAATGACAACAATAGCACTTCAGTCTGACGAATGACACTGTTGGCTCAAGGCGGGTGGGGGTGGAGAGGCGGCCAAGAGAAGAGGCAGTGAGCCAAGCACGGGGCAGGGAGGAGGAGCAGAGTGTTTCTTCCACACCGGCCCAGTGGTCCATTCACCCCAGGCAGAATGCGATGTAGGGTCCTGCTTTGGGCTCTGGGGAGTGGACAGAAGTGTTTGTACCTGAGAGGGAAAGGGCAGGAAACAGCAGTGGATACTCTGTCCAGTGACAGGGCATCCTGTGGATGTCCCGAGCTGCTAGTACAGTTAACAGGACGTGCAAACAGCAAACACAATGAGCACAAAACCCTTAGTGCACTGTCCTGCTGCCCACTGTCATGCTCTTCACCCATCTTCTCAGGGTGACTAACATGAAAGAAACATTATTTTGTTTGCATAGACCTCAGAGAATATAAAAATGCAAAGACATTTCTTGGATAAACCGCAGGAAGTTCTGGCTGCAAGCTTGTAAGAGAATATGACAAGTACGCTCTTTGCTTTCATGCATGGCAGGAGCTGACAAGTGTCTCAGGCGTAGCTCGTGCATGGGGAGGTGTGATCACCTGCACCTGAGGAGCCTTGCTTTCCTCTGTGGCTGTTTCAAGGGCAGACACTACTTTTCCAGAGACTTTCCCTTTGGCAGCTTCCCCAACCCTGACTCATCAGATATGATCCCAATTTGACCTGGTGCTTCTCTCTTTTGCTTCACCCAGGGGCACCACACAATGCAGTGATCTTGGGGGACCCTTATGAACCTATATCATAATTGCCAACTTCTCTCAAAACTCAGTTCTTAACTTCATCCCATTAGGGATCATTGGAAATTATTTGGAGCAAGTTCATTTGAAAGGTAGCATCGATCACACTCTTTGAGGTCTCAGCAGGTGCCTGATGACTAAGAAGTAAACCAGGATTGAAACAGCACAAGGAGAAGGAAGGGAAGCCAAGGTTGAGGGAGCCGTGATCTGGGCTAGGCACAGGGCTGGAGCCTCCACACACATCATCGCGTTCAATTTTCCTAACAACCCTGGGGAGCTTTCTTTTTTTAATCAGGAAAAGAACTCATTCTATTTGCTGAGAAAAGCTTCTCTTTCTCATTTTCCATCATCAACCAAAATGATAACTCTGAAGAGGGAAAAGTCAACTGTAGATACACAGGGGAGGATGAATAGTAAAAAGGCAAAAATTACTGTACAATTGTTGAGCTGTGAAGGGGCTTAGACACCGTGCAGTGTGGCAAGTCTCAAAGGAGAAGGAACGTTAGCACATGTGGATCGGGGTGAGAGGGGTCTTTACTCAACCACTCTGGGGATTGTGAAACATCCCCTTTACAAGACTACTCTTGACCACCACTCTCACTACTGTGACCACACACGTGCCCCGCCACCCTCTCTATCCCAGTGAAGGACATTTTCACAAACAGAGAGGACTGTACATAGAATAATAGCATGTGGAATCAGGAGAAAAAGTCAAGACACTGAGCTATCCCAAATTCTTCTTCTCTGTTTTGTTGGGAACATAATTGGCGGTCAGAAGTTAAAGATGTGCCTAAGATCTCCTAAGTGCTAAGTCTCCAGGCCATGTCAGAGCCCCCTCTCACAAGACTCTATTTCATCACAGATATGGCACCCATGAGTGTGAACATCCTTCACCACACAAGGATGAATATGAAGTAACGAATTTAAAATTAGGCTCTCCAAAGGGAGCTTTCCCACAGGTGGCACGGTAAAGGCAGCCACTGCGGTCAGGATCCTCTAAGCAAACAAGAGGTCCTCATCTGGGCAGGTGCCTTGGTCACGGAGGAGGCAGGCACCTAAGTATCCTCCCAAGTGTGGTGATAAATATCTTGTCTTGGGTGTGTCCCACATGAAACGAATACAACATGTGGTATAAACTGATAACAAGCACAATTCTAATGCTGGAAGCCCACTGGATAGCTCTGTTCATTCTTTGGGGGATACTCTCACAGGAAGTGGTAATATATTCCTTCTTTCCAGCATGGCTTTGAACAAGACTAGAGGGCCTCCTGGATAGACATCAGTATAGCCTCCTTTATTCAGAAGCAAAGTAGATAAAGGTTTCTCCATTAATTAAGTCAAGTTATGCCCTGGAGCCCTTCTAAGAGCTTCCCTTTCCCTACAAAGACTGGAAGATCATAGGGAATGTTCCAGCAGGCATCTGGTACAGCACCTTTGGTATTTTCTAATAGCTATGATCAGCATCAGCACATATATGGGCAGCAAGAGGTAACAATGGCGGGTGTCAAGATGACAAAGCTGGGCTTCCTATAGTGCATGGAAGGTAAACTCTTGCATCTCAAGGTCTCTTCCAATTCTACCATTCTAAGATGTACCCTAGGCATCCAGGAAAAGTGGGGAGCTAAGGAAGACACTCCACTGAGCTGTACCCACCCTTCTCTTTTCCAAGGAGACATCTACCATGAGTCTGCTCAATGACTCGTAATAAACAAACGGCACCCTAATGGGGAAGAGGCCTCCCTTCTCTCCAGTAATGGGATGTGATTGCAGGGCAGACACCTGCATCACACAGGATCCACTGCAGCTAGTGGGGCAAATAGCTGTGAAACAGGGCTGCAAAGAGAGTCGTAATCTGGGCCTGGCTAATGAGGAGCGACCGGACCATGTTCTGTGAACACAGTGGAGGACAGGCCCATTAGTTACAGACCAGAGGGCACAGGGCCCAGGCAGTGGCACCCATCTTCCAACAAGATGCATTCTGTGTTACTCAAATCACCTCTGAATTACCCAGCCCTCCCACAAATTGCTCATTAAGGCTTTCCTGTCATTTCTGAGCTGTAATATTTTCCTTTTCTAAGAACTCCTTAATCACAGAGGCTGTGCCTAGGACAGTGGGGTGCACACAGCAGACATAAGTAGTAATAAATGGGACTTGATGACAACCTGCTGCTGACAGACAGAAATTCTGGCTCACTCGTCTTTATCCAAGTGCCTTGTTTTGGGCTCATGACAGCTGCTCAGCAGACGTTTATTAAATGAATGGGTGGCCTGCCTTATGAATTATCTGTAAATTAGAGTCCCTCCTCCCTAAATGTTTAATTGGCAGAGAAAATGGCTCTTTCCTGGCCACCCCCGAGATGAGGGATGCATGGGGTCATTGCAGAGGTCAGGGGAAGGTGGTGAGGGGTGGTTTCACTTCTCAAGGCCAGCTGGCAAATGGGAAGTGCTGCCATTATTGAAGGCCTGGGAAACAGGCTGTCACCCACAGGGCCAGAGAGGAGACTGCGCCCACCCCTTTATAAAAATAGAAGCTGGGTGATCACCAGACTCCTCCAATTGCCAAGAGCTTCCCAGATCTGGAATCAGAGGCCTCCAACAAGCCTCCCACCAGAGAGGAGGCTAGGACGTGGCTCATGCAGTAACTATTTCCTCAGGCCCTTGTTTAGATGTGGATCTGCTCACACAACTCTTACCCAAACCACCATCCTCCTCACCCTCTTTCCAAAACACCAAATAAGTCAAGGGCTGAGGCACTGAGTTCTGCACAGATATTTTAAATTAATCTTGAAGCAATTTAAAAGGATTATTTTTCTCCCCTGCCCCTCACCCAGCACATTTCTGTGGCAGCTAGGTCAAGCCTGAGCAGCATTTTCACCACTGACTCAATATCAAAATATTCCTGGGCTGCCTTCTCCCCATCAGCCTTTTACTCCCTCCGTTGTTTTTTTTTTTTTATTCCTCCTTTCCTGCTCTGCACACACATACACACACACACACACATGTGCACAAATATGCAAGCAAATACACTTCTCTTTAAAGTATGAGCATGGATCCTAACAGAGTCCACATACAGAATTCAGGGATCGTAGACTTCAATAGGGAAAAAAATATGCTTTTATTTTTACCCACCTCTAACTAAAATATAGCATTCTCTTCAATTATGAACAAAGGCATCTACTTCATTAATGTTATCAATACTTGGGCCTCTAGCATCAATAGAAACATACTCATTTTCATATCATATCAGGGTTGTTGCCCTGAAACATCATCTATGGTCATTACTACTACAAAATTATGGTAGTTATAAGATTTCAAGTCGATCTTGTTGTTTAACATGCTCCCCTAAAGTACCACCTAAGTTGCTATACTTTAAAATTTTTAATAACTGTATTTCAATAATTATTTTCCAAGCCCATATGTAATTTTGTACGTTTACAAATATTATTCTGAGAAGCAGTCCATAGTCTTCACCAAACCAAAGGGATCCAGAGTGCAGAAAGGTTAAGAGCCCCAGCTTAACCTAATGAGCATTAGAAGGTGGGACTGAGATTTTCCCCAGAGTCATCCTGCTCCAGAGGACTCAGGGACTAACAGGTAGAGTTCAGTGATAGCATAAGGCAGGCCCCAGGCGTGGCAGGAGAGTAGGGTTATTGGATAAGAGCTTGGGTGGACTTTGGAGACAGACACAATATTGGCTCTGTTCAACTGGCAGTGTGATCTTAGGGAAGTCACTGTACCTCTCTGAGCTTCCATTTCCTCCATATGAATTAAGAATAATACACCATACAATTCTGTGAGCATGAACTGTGAGGCAGCATTACACTTGGCTGACTGGTACTAGGCTGACTCTAGGTCAGCCTTCTCTACCTGGGGGCTTCTGTGGTAAGGCACGTTATGCTGTTTTGTTTTGTAAATGGGCACTGTCTGGGCCCTTTTAGGCTTTCCATTTCCTGAACTTGAAGGATGCCATGAAGTGCCTCAAACTCAAACACATCTAGGCAGACTCATGTCCCCTACCTCCCTGAAAGAGGCACCCAGGCCAGGATGCAAAGCAGATCTCCTACCCCAGAGCAGAAAAAATCTCAAGTAAAAATGAAATGCTCCAGACCTTTCCAACACTGGTCACAGAAGCCAAAACACATGCCTCTGGCTTTACAGAGTAGCTGACTGCTGACCTGCTGTCTCTTCTCACTTGGATATGAGCAGGGGGTTCTGCAGTCCATGTGCTCCAAACCTCAGGCCCAGGCCAGGCTAGGGTCAGACTCAGGCTGCCTGGCCACTGGGTCAAGAGTCCTCAGGAAGGCCAGAGGAAACCCTGAAATTCCAAAAGTTGTGCAAGAAACTCCTATCTCTTCCAAACTCTGTCTTAAATGATGTGCAAAAATTCTGTTATAGAAAGGGGTCGTGAACTCTTTTAAAATTATACATATTGATTTTCATCTGATTATAAATTATAAAAGATTGGAAAGCATGGAAAACTTACACAGAGAGATTAAAATTAATCATAATCCTTGCCCCTGGAAATAAAAACTATTAATGGTGAATGTTTCTCCAGCTATACCTATATTGGCACACTTATTATATAAACTAGGATATAATTATATAGTTTTGTATCTTGATTTCATCACTTAAAATACCTAGAGACATTTTCAGTATAGGCTCTTAAAAGACACAAAACTTTTATATCAGACACCGTCTGTAAGACTCACAGGTTACTGAGAGTCATGGTGTTCCTACTAGTGATATTATGCATTTAAATTTTATTCCCAGAAAATTGATGAGAGCCCCTTTCACTCCTCTTAAAAGTATATGCAACAGTCAACTCTCTTCTTTAGCTCAGAGAGCATCTAGAGAAGATACTTTGCATCCTTAGCAAAGAGGCACTATAGGGTATTTTCCTTTTTCACTTTTCTCTTTTTCACTGATAAGGGGAAAGCTTTGAAAATTTACTGCCGGAGAAAATATCATGCTTGAGAAAATGTGCAGCAGTGAGGAAAAACCTCCAGAAATAAAGTGGTATGGCGGGAAGAGAGCCCTGGACTTCAAATGGAAGAGAGCTAGATTCCCATGTCAAACTAACTTTGTAGCCCCAAGATCAAAGAACACCCAACATCACCCACTCAAAGGGCCAAAGGACTGTATAGACTAAATGAGACTCTTCATGCAGAAGTGCTTTGTCAATAGTCAAGTACACTGCAGGGCAATAATCACCAAGTCGTGTTGCGGCTGGTAATAGCATTGTTACTTCTGTTGCTCGCCAGCTTGAACCATTCACAGCACGCCCCAGAGGGGCAGTGTCTAACAGTGCAAAAGTGTGGAGTCTGCAGCCATGCTGCACCTCCTAGTTTGGCCAAGATATTTAGCTTCTCAGTTTCTTCATCTGTAAAATGGGATGATGATGACATACCTACCTCGTAGGACTCTTGACAGATTAAAATGGATTAATTTACACATGGTGCACAGACAGTACCTGATACATAATAACCATCACACAAGGGGAGCTTTAAAAAACGGGACCAGCAGAATCTGTGTGTGCCCGCACCCCAGCCCCACTCAGGCTTGGCCGGCACCCTCCTACCTTTTCAGCGTCCTGCTCGAAGAGCCGCAGCTGGAAGCACTGGTCTAGCTTGAGCTTGCGCACGTGCCACATCTGGTGCAGGTGCTGCCGGGTGGAGTGCAGCTTGTCCAAGAGGCTGGTGATCTTGGGCACCAAGCTCTGGAAGTCGGCACTGCCCGGGATGCAGTTGCGCCCTGAGAAGCCGTCACTGCAGCGGATGCACTGCAGCAGTCGCTGCCCCTCCCGGTCCAGCTCCTCCACAGGGGCCTTCAGCACCTTCTTCTTCAGCTGTGTGTGTTCATCAATCAGCCGCCTCGAGCCCTCCACATCCACGGGGAACTCCTTCCGGGCCAGCATCTCCTGCAGGTCTTCAAGGCGCGAGAGCAGGTGGACGGCGCTGTTGAAGAACTCCTCCAGGGAGAGCCGCAGCTCGATCCACTCCTCGTGGTTGTAGTCCAGGGAGCCATCGAACTCCTCCGTCAGCTGGGAGGGGTCCACCAGCTTCGTGAGGCCCTCCACGGACACCATGCTCGTCTGGGAGGGGCAGACACGGAGAGGGAGACTCAGCGATGCAGGGGCAAGTCTGGGGGAGACCCCCAGGGGAGCCGTGGGCAGAAAAGAGAAAGTCAAGAGGAAAGGCCAAGATAAGTCCAGAAAATGACCAGACCCTGCCTGGAAAAGGGCAAGTGGGAGGATGTGCAGCCTCCTGATCAGACGTCACAATCGGCCAAGGTCAGTAGTTTCAACAGACTAGCTGATTGGTTCAAAAAGTCTCTTCACCTGCCACCATTTGCCACTAAAGGAATGACTGTCTTCATGTCCCTACTGTCCTCATTTTCCTCTTCCCAAGTCCACCACAACAGGATGCTAGAAGCTGGGAGAATAGACGGAGTCTAGTTCCAGGGGCCTAGTTCTCAATAGCTTTAAAACCCAGGATCCTATCCTCATGGGTGGATTAAACAGTGAGGGTCAGTTTTGAGCTGCAAGGGTCTCAGAATTGATCTTCCTGTCTCTGTCCATGAGCAGATGCCCTTCTCTGGTGCAGAGAACAGACAGGGCTTAGGGACAGGGAGTCTGGGCCCCCCATTTTCTCCGAGCCCCCTACAAGCTCTTAGAGAGTAGAGTGGAGAAGGTTTGTCTCTGGGACGCAGAGCAGCAAGTGATGGCACAGGCAACCACCCTAATTTACCAAGAAAGATCTTTTCCTTCCTACAGGATTATCTGATTCTGTTTCCTGGAGAAGGAGAGGCAACTAGAGAATATCTAGATCCAAGATCCAACTCTACAATTAACAACTGTGCAAACTAGGTAAACCAAGTTTGCAGAGCTTCTGCTCCTTCCACTGTATAACGGAGATAATAATGGGCTGTGTGTAAAGTGCCTAGGGCATGGAGCCAGCGCATGCTCAGACCCTGTTAGTGCTCATCAGGATGACCTCAAGGTTGCATCCTTTCTGAAGCCCTTAAATGCAGTTCATGCCCTTCTGTCTAGCTGATCTTTGAGCATCTCCTCTTCTTCTCCCTTTTCCCTCTATCTCCTTCCAAAGACACAGAAAGGGGCTCTGAAACTGGACTGCTCATCAGAGCATCTTGGCAAGTTTACAAAAACACTGATGCTCAAATCCTTGTCCCTAGAAACCCTCATCTAGTTGGCCTAGACTGGAACTTGGGCATGGGTAGTTTTAAAAGGTCCTAATGTGCAATCTTGGAAGAAAAGTTATGACCAACCTAGACAGCATATTCAAAAGCAGAGACATTACTTTGCCGACTAAGGTCCGTCTAGTCAAGGCTATGGTTTTTCCTGTGGTCATGTATGGATGTGAGAGTTGGACTGTGAAGAAGGCTGAGCGCCGAAGAATTGATGCTTTTGAACTGTGGTGTTGGAGAAGACTCTTGAGAGTCCCTTGGACTGCAAGGAGATCCAACCAGTCCATTCTGAAGAAGATCAACCCTGGGATTTCTTTGGAGGGAATGATGCTAAAGCTGAAACTCCAGTACTTTGGCCACCTCATGCGAAGAGGTGACTCACTGGAAAAGACTCTGATGCTGGGAGGGATTGGGGGCAGGAGGAGAAGGGGACGACCGAGGATGAGATGGCTGGATGGCATCACTGACTCGATGGACATGAGTTTGAGTGAACTCCAGGAGTTGGTGATGGACAGGGAGGCCTGGCGTGCTGCGATTCATGGGGTCACAAAGAGTTGGACACGACTGAGCGACTGAAATGAACTGAACTGAACTGAATGTGCAACCAGTGACACAACCTCTGCAGATCCAAATCCCTGCTACTCAAAACGCAGCCCTGGAACCAGCAGCACTAGCACCACGTGGGAGCTTGTTAGAAATCCAGGCTCTCAGGCCCCACCTAAACCTGCTGGGTCAGAATCTGCATCTAAGGTCCCTAGGGGACTCTGTGCATTAAATCCAAGAAGCCTTCTTTTAGAGCACTTTCCCCCTTTGAATTTGGCCCCAAGTTTACCACTTCCGGGAAGTCTCCCATGATTTCATTCACCAATTTTTCTTTAAGTATCTGCCATTGAACATGCCAGGACTCTTATCTCTTAGCACTTATTGCCTCAGACTATGCTAAGTACCTCATCTGCTCTTTGTGAAACACTACTTTATAAACATTCTTCCAAGAGGGAAGCTCCCAGCTCTCTCTCCTGTTCTTCACGGTTAAGGAGGTAAAGACCAGCTTGCTTAACTTGGGGTGAAGCGGGCGCAGGGAGATGGAAAATGCTGGACAGCTATGCTGAAGCACAAGTTTTAAGACTTGTTGGAAAGATTGTTTCCAGTCGTTTCAACTAATAAATTTATAAGCCTGCTGTCACTGCTTCTGTATATAAACAAACCCAAAATACACAAAGCATTTATTTCCTTACAGGACTCCTAGTGCTGGGGAAGATGAGAGTTAACTGTTTTTACACCAAGTCGAATTTCTCATGTTATTTACACAGAGAACTGCCTCTCAGCTGGTCTCATTGCTGTGCTCAAATTGCAGCCTACTGGGGCCACTCCCCCGCCGCCCTGACACACACACACACACACAGGTGCTCCCGGCCCCTAGGACCAAGCCTCTGGAATGGCAAGTTACTGATAGATTAAGGGCAGCTCTGCTTTCCAACACGAACACATACTGTACTCAGGGTTCATCCTCTTGCAGATGAGGGCAAAGTTCCCAGAAAGGGGGAACAGCTCGGATTTGGCTGGAACAAAGATTCCTAAATCATTGATTTAATATGTTGTCATTAAAGGCTCTCAGGGGACTCATATGGCCTCTAGAAAAATCTAGTTAAAAAACAACATGTTTTCTGAGTGTAAAAGCAAAACAAAATTCTCAAAAGAAAGTAGAAAAACATGAAAATCAAATCACTCATCCAGCCACCTCAAATAAAGCACTGTTACCATTTTCATGTATTTCTCAGTCTTCCTCTCCATATACTATACACTTAAGAACCAATTTTAAATTACATTGCTAATACTGTCTTATAACTTGTTTTTAGAAAAACAATATATCATGCACATTTTTCAATGACACTACTGTTCTAAATATGATTTTAACGGCCTTGTAGTACTTGTGTATTAATGTAGCCAAAATTAATGGATATTTAGGATACAAACTATACATATATGTTTGTATATATATATATTTATGTGTGTAAATATGTGTGTATACATATGTATGTATATTACTGCAAAAAACAATGTGATGAATATCCCTGTAAACATTTTGTTTGTTTATAATTATCGTTAGTTATTCACCTTTTTTTTTTAAATTTTTATATAAAAACATTTTCCTAGAAGGAGAATTAAAAGATCAGTAGATATAAACTCTTTTTAAGGCATTTGACCCAAATTACAAGGTTGCCCCCAGAAACAATTCCTCTGACTTCCACACACCAGTAGACACAGGACTGCTTAAAGACTCTGTGCCCTTGGGACAATCTCATGAGCCTCTCCTCCCTTCTAAGAATCTCACTGGAAAGGCCACAATGACCCAGGAATCCTGAATTATCAGCCAGTCCCTGACATGTTGGGGATTTTAGGGTGGTGGAGAAGGGCAGGTGAGAAATGGGTGGGTGGCAGAAAGGGGAGGAAACAGGAGCTAAGAGAGAGGTTGGCCTCACCTCAAAGATGAACTTGGAGCTGCCAAAGTTGGTCTTCTGTTTCTGCCAGAAATTGTCAGGTTTGATGATGAGGGCCACATGGATCTCAGCGGGAAAGGCTTCTTGCAGTGTCTTGAGGAGGGGCTTGATGAGGTCCCACTTGGACCCCCGCATGTCGATGATGACGGTGAAGCCACGTTTGCACACGTCCTCGCTGTGGGGAGGTCAGAGGGCAGGCATGGTCACTCTGGGCCACTGCGGCTTTGGACTACACAGTCAAAAACTATCTGGAAACCTGCATTCCTCTTAATCTGGACCAACCTTCCAACTTCACATCAGGTCTCCTGGCTGTCTTCCAATGTAACTCAAAATGTACTGCCTCAGAAAACCTTTTGCGATTAACCTCATTTGACCAAGGGCATCTGGCTTCTCCCAGCACTTAGCAAATAACTCAGCCTTCCCTGTAGTCAGTTGCACTTGTTGGGATATTTATGGTTTCAGCATTCACTATTGTGTTGGAGTTTCTTTTAATTCTTGTCTCCCTCTCTTGCTTCTGGGATGAATCATCTTTTCTCCATTTGAATGCTGTACAAGCTCTCTAAAGACAGGGATGCTGCTGCCCTTAGATCTGAAATGGCAAGTCCTTGGCACGAGTGCTATCCTTCCCCAGGCCCACATCAATGGTAGCCACTGGAATGCTTTACCACTGAACTGAACCTGGGCCAAAGAATCTTTTTCAAAAAAAGAGATCTAGGCAGATTCTATCAATTGATTAGAGATGGTACACAAGGTATTAATAACACCACTGTATTTAAGATGTATTACTTGTAGTTCAAATTGTATGTCAATTTTGACAAATTGTTGGTTCATGCCAATTACTCTTAAATGGCCAAGGGTGGGACTGATTAGAACAGTGGATGTGGTCCCATTGTCTCACACACTTCCATTATAAGAGTCGGGTATAAAAAGGCACATTTCAGGAAGTTAAGAAAGGGGAACTACTCTTGAAATCAACACAAGATGAAATGACAGTGACCAACTTGAAAACTGAAAACTAATCAGACTAAGTGAATCAAGATGATGCTACAAACTTATTTAAACACTTGGACTTTATAACACCTAATAATTTAAAGAAAAAAGAAAGTCAAAACAGTTATAACATCTCAGTTTGGAAGAAATTCTATGTTTTGGTAGTTAGAGGGCTTTTCTTGGTTTATTCAATCTATGTATTTATTTTCTAACTCAAAATAGACTTTGGTTAATTCACATGTTTGTATAAGTACCGGTGTAGCATTTCCTTAGGGTGTTTGTCTTAATTTCCTATTACCCAGACTGCACTCGCTTAAAGCCCTGTACATGTTGCATGCTCCACAGTCGTGTACCACCAGCTACCAATCACTTATTGCTACTGGAGGTAAGGCCACAACTGGAGGATTTAGTCTACAAATGGAAACAAAATTCTGTTTCAGGCTTCACTGTCAAATCTCAACCAGTGATAAACTTGTCAGACTTTTGAAGAGACCACAGCTCTTGCAATTGTGTGAATGTCTCAAGCATAAGGCAGCTTGTTGGGCCTCCCAGTTATACAGAAAACTCCCCAGGCAGGACAGACACTCTTTCCATTTCTTCTTGTTGACACAAAGGATTAGACTCAGCAAGGAAGAAGGTTGAGCCTTCTGTTTCTCCACAAATCCTATATCCCAAAGGAAAGCAGTTACCTCTTCTACTCTTGACATTTACTGAGTCAGTAAGTGGCCAGCATAATTCTATATTATTGTATGAAAGCAATGTACCTTTTACTTAAATTGCAGAATTTCTTTCCTATTGTAAGAAAACACCTGCTAATCATAGAAAAGTTAAAATATTCAGAGATCTGTATAAGAGATACTAATGATAGGGATATATAATACTCAGGCCTATTTCCTTCCAGCCTTTTTTGTGCATGTAATTTTCATACCCTATAGTGTTCTACCTTTCACTGTAACATAGAATTTTTCTCATGTCTCAGATTTTTTTGAAATTATTACATTTAATGGCTTCCCTGGTGGCTCAGAGGTTAAAGCATCTGCCTGCAATGCGGGAGACTGGGGTTTGATCCCTGGGTCAGAAAGATCCCCTGGAGAAGGAAATGGCAACCCACTCCAGTATTCTTTCCTGGAGAATCCCATGGATGGAGGAGCCTGGTGGGCTACAGTCCATGGGGTCGCACAGAGTCAGACACGACTGAGCGACTTCACTTCACTTCACTTTACTTGTAGCTCAGTCGGTAAAGAATTTTCCTGTAGTATAGGAGAGCTGGGTTTGATCCCTGGGTTGGGAAGATCCTCTGGAGAAGGAAATGACGACCCACTCCAGTATCCTTGCCTGGAAAATCTCATGGACACAGGAGCCTGGTGGGCTGCAGTCCATGGGGTTGCAAAGAGTCGGGCACGATTGAGTGACTAACAGTTACTTACTTAATGACACATAATCCATCTTATAACTACACCATAGTTTATTTAATCATTCTCATTACAGCTTTACAGAAGGGCACATCAATTTACATGTATACCAGCAAAGCATAAGTGTACCCCCTGCCCCCACTACTGTATCCTCATCAGTATTGAATCCTCATGATTATTGAATTTTTAAAATCTTTGCCAATTTTCTAAGAAAAATATTGTATTACATTTATATTTGCATTTCTTTGCTTACTGGCTATAGCTTATTGACCTATAAGAATTTCTTCAGTGACTTACCTGATCATTTCTTTTAACTATTTTTCTATTTCAGTTTAATGGCATTTCTTATTGAGTTTAGCTTCATTTGCAAGCAGAAGTCACTTGGTCGTGTCCGACTCTTTGCAACCCCATGGATTATACAGTCCATGGGATTCTCCAGGCAAGAATACTGGAGTGGGTAGCCGTTCCCTTCTCCAGGAGATCTTCCCAACCCAGGAGTTGAACCGGGGGTCTCCTGCATTGCAGGCAGATTCTTTACCAGCTGAGCTACCAGGGAAGCCCTAGTCTGACTCACATTTGCTGCATGCCCACTTAGGCCAGGCATTGCACAGTAATTGGGGGTCTTCCCTTCCCTTAGAGATGACTGACTTCCTTGTTTACCAGCTCCTCAGGCCCCGTCACTGTTACCATAATTGTGCAGACATGAGAAAATCCCATCCCTAACAACAAAGAGTCAGTGTTGCTACCAAGAGATGGAGTTTGACTATCCCAGATCTAAATGTGGTCACCAATAACAGCTCACACACTGTTGACGAATAATTTCTGACAACAAAAAGAGAAATCAGGTACTAATAATCTCTAGGAAGTTCTCACTAGCTCAGAAGATGGAGAAAGAGGCCCAGAGGCTGAATGCTGAGAGATAACCTAACTGGGCTTTCCTGAAAAGAATCTGCCTGCAATGTGCGAGACCTGGGTTCAATCCCTGGGACGGGAAGATCCCCTGGCAACCCAGTCCAGTATTCTTGCCTGGAGAATCCCATGAACAGAGGAGCCTGGTAGGGTCACAAAGAGTCGGACATGACGTAGCGACTAACACTTTCACCCTAATTGGCATCTCTCTGTGAAAATAGCTAATCTACCAAAGTGCTTTCTCTGTCTGATTTGAAGCAAAAAGCATAGCCAGGGGAGGGTAAGGAACTTTTTATCACATGCTTATTGTGCCACGGACTGTCGTTAGACACTTAACCCATGTTATTTCATTTTATCCTCACAATGACCTATAAACTTGGCATGGTTATCATCATATACGAGATGACGACAACTGAAGCAGAGAATGTGCCTAAGGTTACGTGACTGGCAAGTACCAGCACAGAGTCAACACCAGGACCACTGACTCCAGAGCCCACACTCAGGTTACTATATCAGATCACACCTATCAGTGCCGCTACGTGTGGTGCTTTTGTGACTGGGTGTGGAATGAAGGGTCAGTGATGAGGGGACCAGATTAGGAGACGGGGGAAATTAGGGCAAGGAATCCAAGTGCATGAATTCATTCTACAGTCTTCAAAAATCACAAAAGCACAGAAGCAAAAGATCATGGCAAATTCAGGAAGTTCAAGTAATTTACTTTGGTTTAGGCACAGGGGTAAGAGACAGCGTGGTGAGACAGTGTGGTCTGAGTGCCTCAGAGAGCCCTATTCTAGGCTCTGACCCTCCTTTTCCACACCCTCCTCCTAGAGAACAAGGAGACTTGCCACATAGAGTCCAGGCTGCCCCTACCCTTTTCTAGACCAAATTCCTTGTCCCTGACATCCGTCTAGTCAAGGCTATGGTTTTTCCTGTGGTCATGTAGGGATGTGAGAGTTGGACTGTGAAGAAGGCTGAGCGCCGAAGAATTGATGCTTTTGAACTGTGGTGTTGGAGAAGACTCTTGAGAGTCCCTTGGACTGCAAGGAGATCCAACCAGTCCATTCTGAAGATCAGCCCTGGGATTTCTTTGGAAGGAATGATGCTAAAGCTGAAACTCCAGTACTTTGGCCACTCATGCAAAGAGTTGAGTCATTGGAAAAGACTCTGATGCTGGGAGGGATTGGGGGCAGGAGGAGAAGGGGACGACCGAGGATGAGATGGCTGGATGGCATCACGGACTCGATGGTCATGAGTCTGAGTGAACTCCGGGAGATGGTGATGGACAGGGAGGCCTGGCGTGCTGTGATTCATGGGGTCGCAAAGAGTCGGACACGACTGAGCGACTGAACTGAACTGACATCCTAAAATTTTCAGCTCAAAGGGCCCTTAACCTACTTTCTGAGCTCATACATGCCTCTCTCCTAGGTTCCATCCCCAGGGGGGTAAAGAACACTACCAGTGTGAGCACCTTGGCCTGAGGGGTGGCAAAGAGCTGCTATTTTCAAAGATGTGGCTAGAACATGGATGTGTCAGCCAGGTTGTCCACATGCATGTAGGAGGCCTCTCCACAATGGAAGACAGACCTAGGAGGTAGGCAGAGAAGGGAGGCAGAGCATGAACTAAGGCAGAGCTCCCTGCAACTGCCAAGTTCTAGCAAGGAACACAGTGGAGTCCAACAAATAGCCTCCTAGGTTGCTATGAAAATATTTTTGTCAAGGTAGAAGGGTAGAACACATTTTTTTCTAACAGTTCATTAACTTGCTATATTAATTTTCAATATTTAGACACAGGGTATGTAGGTTTCCATTTGTACTCCTGCCCCACCTAGCACTGCAATGTTAGAAGCAGGTCTCAAATTCAGAAGCAACTTGTACCACAGCAGGATGCTGCATTTATCCCTAAGGGCAGTGAGGAATAGAACATGATCAGGTGATTTGGGAAGATTACCCCTCCAGGTGTGCAGAGGGAGAGTAAATCGGGATCAGCCAGACCGAGTAGGAGAACAAAAAGCAGCAGAAGCAGAGAGACCACCTCCCTAGGACTAAAATGTGTCCTAAATGAAGCCTTCCTTGGGCTACCTGATTTAAAGCTGCAGCTGTCCCCTATCACTCTCTACTTCCCTTTCCTGATTTATGGTCTCCTTCGCACTCACTAACCAATGATTTGGTGGCAAAGACAGTAACGAATTTGCCTGCAGTGAGGGAGATGCGGGTTCAATCCCTGGGCCGGAAAGATCTCCTGGAGAAGGAAATGGCAACTCACTCTAGTATTCTTGTCTGGAGAATTCCATGGAGAGAGGAATCTGGTTACCATCTGGAGTGTGTATTTTACTTATTCATTTTTATTGTCCATTTTCCCCTCAATGGAAAGTAACCTCAATGAGGGAAGGGCTGTTTGTGTTGATTTCACTGCTAGATTCCCTGTGCCTACAGCACCTGGGGCAGGCTAAGACTCAACATATCATATTCAGGAAGGAAGGTAGCAGGTAAGGGTACGATAGAATCTAGAGCCAATACACTTTGGTCAAAATCCCAGCTCCATCATCTACCTGTTGAGGAAACTTAGGCAAGTACCTTTAAACCTCTACATCTTAGTTCCTTCACTATAAATTGTGAATAATAGTAACTACATTACAGAGTTATTTTAGAGATTAGGTTTGTTAAGATACATAAAGCACTTACGATGGTGCTGGGCACATATCCCTACTATGCAAGTCTAAGCTGCTGGGGGAGACAGTGTTGGTGTCCCATCCAGGGCAATTTTGTTGATCTTTGTGCCCAGTCCCCAGCTCCATAAGTGTTGTGGTGATCAGCTTATGCCTGAGACTATCTCAGGAGACTTGCCTTTGACTGATGGGTGCACTTTTCCAAAAGAAATGTGGCAGTTATACCCCTATCCCAATGGGGCCAGTGCCTCTCTTATACAGAGGTGCCTTTCACTCAAGGCAGGGTATCTCTGAAGTGTGACATATATTCCAGAGCCTTCTCTCTCCCCTGGGGGTCTCCACTGGACTTCATCTTTGCTCAGTCCTGCTCCTTCCTTCTCTGTACCCAACTCCTTTTCACTTTTTTCCTGCAGAGAATGCCCTTTAATAGACAATTTCTATCTGAGTCCCTGTCTCAAGAAACAGTCACACATACATCAATTTCATAAATATACAACTTTCTGAAGGCAATCTGAGGTATAGTCTTGAGATTAAAAGAGAAATATGAGTTGCAAATTTTGACTTGGGAGTCATACTATGCCTGGCACCTAGTAGGTGTTCAATAACATTTGCTAAATGAATAAATCCATGAACATTGGCAGCAGATATGCACAGAAGTGGGTGACATCACCCAATGAAGACAAGTAAGATGAAAAAAAGGGCTCCCTGATAGCTCAGTTGGTAAAGAATCTGCCTGCAATGCAGGAGACCCTAGTTAGATTTCTGGGTTGGGAAGATCAGATGGAGAAGGTATAGGCTACCCACTCCAGTATTCTTAGGCTGCTGCTGCTAAGTCACTTCAGTTGTGTCCAACTCTGTGTGACCCCATAGACGGCAGTCCACCAGGCTCCCCCGTCCCTGGGATTCTCCAGGCAAGAACACTGGAGTGGGTTGCCATTTCCTTCTCCAATGCATGAAAGTGAAAAGTGAAAGTGAAGTCGCTCAGTCGTGTCCGACTCTTAGCGACCCCATGGGCTGCAGCCTACCAGGCTCCTCCTTCCATGGGATTTTCCAGGCAAGAGTACTGGAGTGGGGTGCCACTGCCTTCTCCGATTCTTAGGCTACCCACTCCAGTATTCTTGGGCTTCCCTTGTGGCTCAGCTGGTAAAGAATCTGACTGCAGTGTGGAAGACCTGGGTTTGATCCCTGGGTTGGGAAGATTCCTTGGAGAAGGGAAAGGCTATCCACTCCAATATTCTGGAGAATTCCATGGACTGTATAGTATGGTCCACTGGGTCGCAAAGAATTGGACACGACTGAGCAACTTTCACTTTTAAAATGAAAAAAACTGGCTTCTGAGTCTAAGATAGAACTGATGTGAATATCAGTTTTAAGAGATAGGAGAAGAAAGTAGCTGAAGAACAAATGCAAAGAGGTAAGATAAAACTGGGGGAGCAGTGAAGTCAAAAAAATCAGGGAAGAGAGGACTTCAAGGAGGAACTACAGCATCAAGTGCTCCAGAGAGGTAGGTCTTAGCTGAGGTGAGAACTATTACATTTAGCAGCTACAAGGCCTTAGTTCAGTTGGTCAGAGCAATGTCACTGGGCGCTGGAGCAGGAACTGGGTGGGGCAAGGAAGCAGCCTTCCTGACTGGTCTCTGAGATGATGGGAGAAAAGGTCAAGGTCATCAGAGACGGGATTTGGTGCACGTACTCCAGAAACCAACTGAGTTCGCACTGCTCTTTGGCTATGCCCAACCCCACAGAGGCTACCAGGCCGCCTCTTCCTCAAGCCTGCATGCCCCCAGTCCTTCCTTCCTCTCACTCAGTGTGCTCACATGGGGAGAGATGCAGCAAGACGATTTACACTGGAACATAACCAGCAGGTGGTCATCCTTTTCCCTTTAGGACATTTACCTTTTCAGTGATATTTATTAGCTCAAATTTAATTTTCAGGGGAAGAATTTGCATTGGGTATGGTGAGGATGGGAGCACAGAAGGTGAAGTTTGGAGCAGTGGGCCTTCAGATCCACTAAGTAGGGGGAAGGAGAGTGAGTGACCCTCCCCATCTCCCATGCCCCCTGCTTTAGAGGTAGAGTGCACTCACTGCCCTACTCCTCCTGCCCTGCTAATTTCCCATATGGCACTTGAGACCCAGCTTCTCATCCTTTGCAATAAATTACAGTTCCTTCCAACTGAGCTGTGAACTGTTTCATGGACTCTCAGGGGCTCTCAGGCCCAGGACATAATGTATACTGAGTGACGGGATGATTGATCAGATAGTTCTTGTACTCAGTTCTACACCATTTACTCTTTTGTTCTTATGTGTCACTGGGGCTGTTTTCCACTCAGCAAGCCCATGCTACCTCAAAACGGCATTTGCACCACTTTATGCCAATGCTTTTCAAACTTTACTGACTTTCATCATCACCTAGGACCCTTATTTAAAATAATGATTTCAGGAGCTTCCTTTGTGGCCCAGTGGTTAGGAGTCTTCCTTGCAATGCAGGGGACATCAATTCAATCCTTGGTCCGGGAAGATTCCACATGCCACAGGGAGCTAAGCCTGTGAACCACAACTGCTGAGCCCATGTGCCACAATTACTGAAGCCAGACTGCCTAGAGTCTGTGCTCTGAAACGAGAAGCCACTTCAATGAGAAGCCCACACACCGCAACTGCAGAGTAGCCCCTGCTTGCTGCAACTAGAGAAAGCCCCTGTGCAGCAAGGAGACTCAGTGAAATCAAAATATAAATAATTTTGAAAAAAAATTTTTTAAATAATTATTTCAGTGACCCCTTTCAGATACTCTGATGAAAATCAGTCTAGGATGAGCTCCAGGAATCTCCTAGGTGATCCAAAGTGAGAGTTTAATGACATGCACTTTGTCTACAATAGATAAGGCCTGGCATTAATAAACAGGTGACAGAATGCAACTCCACAGTCTGAACATTGTTTGCAGGGAGGACGGACAGCTGTGCTACACAAAAGTTGGTCAAAAATGTTAGTGAGTTTCTCTCTTCATAGCCTTATGCTCTCTTGAAGGGAGTTATTTATTGCAAGCCCAGGTTTATATGCCTTCACAATGAGAGACTAGTCATGAAGGGGCTTCGTAAATAATACAGTGTCATATATTTTTTCATTAGTTTTTTAATCTAACAAATATTTATTGAGCACTTACTCTGTGGCTGGCCCAGTGCTAGGCACTAGGGATATAAATGTGGATAAGACAGACACATGAAGGTTACATTCCAGGGCGAGAGATGGACACAAGACAGTAGCTAGATCAATAGAACAAAAGCAAATTGTAATAAGTCTTAACAACTTATCAGGTGGCCAGAACAGGCCACTATGAGGAGCTGACATTTAAACAGTGACCAAAATTATAAGAAGGAGAGAGTTAAGGGAATGTTGCAAAAAGAATAATGTAGGCAGAGGAAACATCCGGAGCGAAGGTCCTGAGGTGGAAAAGAGCCTGTGTGCTGGCTGATCCTTCACTATGGGGAGGAAACAGGGGAAGTGAAGTTCATAAGGAAGCTGGAGACCAGCAGCCAGAACTGGCTGTAAATATTGAGGAGCTCCAAACTCTAAGCTGGAGAGAAATATAAACTGAGAGCCAAACTTGGAGCAGCTGTTTTTTTTTTTTTTTTTTAAAATTAAAGTGGGACAGACACATAGATTGTTAATTATTATTAATCTACATGTATGTTCATGAGAATCTATGTCTGCTAAGTGTTTTATATGCATTATCTAATTTATTCCTCACGTGAAACTCAGAAGTAGCTTCCATTATTATCCCACCCTATAGTTAAAGGAACAAAGGCCCAGAGAGGCTGAGTAACTTGCTAAAGTCACCAGGAGAAGGTAAAATCATATTTGAATCTAGTCTGATTTCAGTATCTGTCGTGCTACCTTGCCTCAGAGAGAAACGGAACACTTGAACCTGAAGAAACGTTAGTGCTTACCCTGCTGATCCTTCATTTCAGAGTTAAGGGCAGCAAATTCCAGAGGAGGGAAGTGATCTGTTCAGAGCCACACAGTTGGGTGGATGTTTTGTATATTTAGCTTCCCTGGTGGCTCAGGTGATAAAAGCGTCTGCTTGCAATGCAGGAGACACGGGTTCGATCCCTGGGTCGGGAAGATCCCCTGGAGAAGGAAATGGCAACCCACTCCAGTTCTCTTGCCTGAAAAATTCCATGGATGGAGAAGTCCCGTAGGCTACATGTTCATGGGGTCGCAAAGAGTCGGACACGACTGAGCGATTTCACTTCACTTTGCATCTTTGGACCAGACATCCAGTTGTCAGTCTGCCCATTCCATGCCTTCTATTAAGCCACAAGAAATTTGGAACTGAGACATCAAGTAATCTGTTTTGCAGGGCCAGGATATCCCGTTTTGAGCATCAGAGTTCCTTCCCTGGGAGTGAGGACTCTCCTGTTTACGGTTCCACTGAGCTCTGGCAGTAGAAAGATAGCCTGATCCCCTGTGTCCCAGCTTCTGGGTGCCAACTGAGATTCACCCCATATATATGAGTGCCTGACAGATTCTCACTTGGAACAGCTACTGAAATAAATGTAACAATGACCCACCCTGGTGGCAGGCGGGGGAGCAGAGATCAGCAATGAGTACCACTCCAGCGGAATAGGTGAGGAGGCAGCAAGGGCTTCTGCTGAGTGTGTGCTGATGGGAGCTGCTCGGGTGCTGTTAATTGTGGGCTACAGGGCGTGTCTGAATCCTAGTGTGGGGACCTGGGAAGGAGAAATAGATTTCAAATCAGACCTATTCACTGAGTAGTCCAGGGAAGGAGACAAACTGCACACTGGGGCAGAGGGCTGGACTGGTCACCGAGGAGGGAGTGAGGGGCAGGACGGCCGAGTCAGACGGGAGGACTTCCTGTCTCACAGGGCAGCAGGGCCCTACCACACACAGCTCTGGGCCCTCAGGAGCAAGCAGCACCCGCAGTGCAGGATGACCTGGAGGGATGACGAAGTCTTACCATGGTGCACGGACAGTTTATGGCGGGCAACAGAAACCAGCAAAGGGTGGAAGGAAGAGCAGCCCCAAGAAATCTCCTTCACACTTTTCTCAGAACTACACTCTACCCATGTCTCCCTCACATCATTTCAAGCTGAATTTCTCCATTCAGAATTTGAGCATCAAAAAAGGTCCTTGGAGTTCTGAGAAGAAAACTATGCCCTGACCCATTTGTGTCTGAGTTCTCAAGCCATTCCCAGGTCATGGAGAGTCCGTGGCTATGGGATCCCAATTTTGTTTCGATCCTTTTGCCTATCACACTGATCTGTGTTAACCTGTTTTCTGCTCTTTGGTGCTATTCTAATAGCAGCTTTCTGCTGATTGCCCCAAACCACACCACACCCACTTTTTTAAACAACCAGAAATCAGCAGGTGTTAAAGAGAAGTGTTAAAGACACATTAGCACCTGCTTTAAGCTTTCTAATTGGTATAATCAGAAGTGGTAAAAAGAACATTGGAGGAGGCAGTGCCTTACCGAGCAATGAGCCACTTGAGAGAATATCCTGTAGTGAGTAAGAGATCAGTCACACAGATAGTTCTCAAACTCAACCTGCACAGCATGAAGGTTCCTGTTTGGCTGTATGTGAAAAGAAGAGGAGAAGCTCAGAGAGGTGGGAGGGCTCCCGTGCTTGTCCTGTACCTCTTGGCAGACTCACAGGTGGCTGTCCACCATCAGCTGGCTTTCATAAGGAGATTCATCTACCATCAAATCCTTCTCAGGATCCATGTTAATCCATCCAGAGGGTTGTTTTTTTTTTTTCTGTTTGTTTCTTTTTAAAAGAAAATAATTTATTTATTGTTAGCTGTCCTCGGTCTTCGTTGCTGCACAGCATTTTTTCTCTCTAGTTGCTGGGAGTAGGGGCTACTCTCTAGCTGGTGTGTGGGCTTCTCATTGTGGTGGCTTCTTTCGTTGCAGAGCACAGGCTTTAGGACGTGCAGACTTCAGTAGTTGTGGCACATGGGCTCAGCAGTTGCACCTCTCAGGCTCTAGAGCACAGGCTCAATAGTTGTGGTGCACAGGCTTAGTCGCTCCACAGCATGTGGGATCTTCCCGGATCAGGGATCAAACCTGTGTCTCCTACATTGGCAGGCGGATTCTTTATGTTTTGTTTCTGTATTTTGGTTTGATTTACTGGAAGACACTCTCTGTCCACTTTTCCAGGGTATGATTATTCCAAACAACTTGTGTCTTTTCTATCCAATTAATAACACATCTTTTGCCTCTGCACCTCTGATCTGTGATGCCAGGGCTACAGGGCAAAGCTCAGAGATAATCCTTTATCCTAAAACAAAGTCTCAATCCTTTCTCTGTAAAGTGAGGAGACTGACTAATTGGTCTAGGGTTTCAGCTCAGCAGTGTTTAAAAGATCCCTGGAGATTTGAACATGGAGCCATAGTTAAGTGCCCCTACAACAAACGTTCTAGAGATGTTCTTGCCTGTTTCTGGGTCTAAGAGCTCCCGCTTGCCAGTTCCCCACCCTTGACTACCAGAAACCAAGCCAACTCTTGCCCAACTCAGCATCCCAGGTAGACCTCGGAATGGAGTTCAAGTAAAGAAGGGTTATGTTTTCCACTGCTTTAAAGTTTGCTGCCTAATTCCACCCAAATGAAACTGTTTAAAAAAAAAGAAAAGAAAAGAAATAAAACATTTTGATTGCAGCTGTGCCAGAGGCAGAGATGTAGCCGATTCTCTTTTCTATCCGTGGACAGAGTGTGGTGAAGATTCAGGCCCCAAGATTACTTCCACATTCCCAAGTATGGCCATAAAGCAACAGGTCAATGGACTAAAAAAACACAGCAAGACCTCTGCACCCACAAACTGACTTATTGTCGACGCTGTCTTTAAAAACACTTTCAAAAAAAAAAAAAGCTCAAAAAGAACAAGATTTTCCAGCCTACAGATAGTCAAAGGAGCATGCTATAGACCAAAAGGAGCTCCCAAGAAGAGTTCCAGAAATGGCCCAGCTAACAGACCAAAGTAAAAGGATGCGGCCTTCCAAAGGAAGGTTCCTGTGGGGGCCAGCCTGCTTAGCTGCATATAAACCTAGAATGTGTTAACCTACCAGATTATTACCTGACAGTCTCACATTCTCTGAAACACAACTTTCATTCACCAAAGAAAGAGACCTGCTTTCTAAGCCAGACCGATCTGGGGCAGGGCACTTGGAAGGAGCTCCTCTCAGCTAGGAGAAAAGGAGCTGGGAAACTTGGGAGAAGCCCCAGAACCATTGCTCCTAAAAGTTTGAGGCTGGCTGGCTAGAGAGAGCAGGTGGCAGAGGGGCGGGTCCAGGGGGCTGGGATGGAAACTGACATTTCCATTTCCCAACCTCAGCCTCCTGTCTATTTCCTATTCTCCTTCATAGAGTTGTTCACCCCCTTCTTCTAGGGCATTCAGAATATGAAACAGAAATGAAATGAAAACCAAGGGAAAGAAAGAAAGAATGAAAGCCAAAAACAGCAACCTCTCCACACTGCCCTCCCCCGTCCCTCCCTAGACCATCCCCAAGGCCATGCTCCTCCGGCCCTCACCATCCTTTCCCATAGTCAGGGCAGGTGAAAACTCAGGCATCTTTTTTTTTAAACTTAAAAAAATATGTATCATTATAAATTGCTCATACATCTGTGAGTAGTAGGCCAAAGATTGAATCCACATTCCAAAGACTGTAATCTGTCTAACCACGGTGTCTCAGTCACCCCAACTATCAGTCACAGGGAGCTTTTCCAAAGCTGGGAGACAGGGAAGAGAGCTGACCCAGGAGGGGCTGCAGCAATGTGCCATGTGCCGCCCACCCACAGAACAGGGACTCCTTGCTCACTGCAATCTCTGTTGCCATCACCACTCTTCCTCCTCCTCTCACTGCATCCCCACCTCTCTCACCCTCTCAAGGGGATCCCCTCCTCTCCGGCTGGGCTCTACTTTCCTAGCAGGGCAGGTGGAATCCTCATTAATAAACCACACACTTCCTCCAGGAAATAATCATTGGTCAAAACTGCCTGCGTACGCCTCCTCTCCTCCCTGAGTAACAATCACTTTCTTGAAAGTCCACTGCTATTTCCCTGTACATACAGACAAATGCCCAAATAACCCATCAACACAGACCCCTCAGCTGTCTTTACACTGTCAGGGCCAGGTCCGCTGGACTGTGCTGAGGCAGGAGCTTCACTCGGTGCAGAGCAGGTGGCCTCACCCAGCCTCTACCTTCTGACACCAGCCAGGGGCTCTGCGATTTCCATGGTGGAAAACCTCGGTAAGGCTCAGGCACAGGTGTAAACCTGGGAGCCATGAGGGGGGGACTGGAGACCCAACGGAGAAAGCCAAGGGAGCGGGGCATGTCTGGAATTCAAACCAACCAGGAAGGGCTCCTGCATGCCTTTGCCCTGACCCACAGCTAGCTTAGAGACTCTGAGAGCTCATTGGTAAGGGGAAACTTCCTCCACACAAGACCCCAGGGAGGCCCTGACCCCAGTGACTGTCGGGAGGCAGTTCAAGGTTGTAACCACCAGCCCCAGCAACACCACTGGCCAGCTGGATGACCCTCAGCATCTTGCCACACTCTGGATATCACTCCACCCTTTGAAAGTGAAGGGGTTGGCCTGGCTGACCTCTTCAATCCCTTCCTACCTCAAATTCCAGGATCCTAATCTATCTACTTCTGAAATTCAGTTCAGATTATACATCCAATAAACTGTCTCTGATGACGTCCACTGAACTGCTATGCTTATTTAACAACTGCCTAGAAAATGTTTAGTTTGTTTTCTCCAATGGGTCCTAGAATCTCTACCAGACTGCAAGCTTTTCCAAGCGCAAGAACTAGGTCCCCTCTCAGTCTGCAAGTTCAGCCTGAAAAAACTAGAAGATTATTTGACTATCATCTCTTAAGTTGTTGTGTATATAAACTAAACAATTGTCCCATTTATACACAGATTTAAATCTGGACTGATTTGCAGGTGTCCTAATGTGAAGAAGGCTGAGTGCCGAAGAATTGATGCTTTTGAACTGTGGTATTGGAGAAGATTCTTGAGAGTCCCTTGGACTGCAAGGAGATCCAACCAGTCCATTCTGAAGGAGATCAGCTCTGGGATTTCTTTGGAAGGAATGATGCTAAAGCTGAAACTCCAGTACTCTGGCCACCTCATGAGAAGAGTTGACTCATTGGAAAAGACTCTGATGCTGAGAGGGATTGGGGGCAGGAGGAGAAGGGGACGACCGAGGATGAGATGGCTGGATGGCATCACGGACTCGATGGACGTGAGTCTGAGTGAACTCCGGGAGCTGGTGATGGACAGGGAGGCCTGGCGTGCTGCGATTCATGGGGTCGCAAAGAGTCGGACGCAACTGAGCGACTGAACTGAACTGAACTGAATGGAATACTTTATCCCCCATCAGGGCTAGGTCAGGGGGAGGAATGGTTCTTGTCTTCCTCCAGGTCCAAAACAGGGAATTTCTTCCTAAGTAAGTTCTGAAGTCTGAGATTCCTGCAAAGGAAAACTGCCTCCAGTCCAACGACAGTCTCTTCTGGGACAGGGAATCAGGGTGGAGAGTGTCACAGCACTAGGTTCAAACCTTGCCTGGAGCACCAGGCCAAGAGGAGTTTCCGTGCAAAACCTGGCACACAAATTGCTAGCTTTGTAAACATGAAATTCCAGCTCAGGACTGCATGAAACAGTCTGAGATAAGAGGGAGAAAAATATATTGGTTTTAGAGTTTTTCAATAGTTCTCAAAACCAAAGCTGGTCCTTGTTTGACCTAGAATAAGGTCGGGGGCGGGCAGAGGAGGGAGGCCCTGAGAGAAGGCGAAAGAGGAAGCAGGACCATCGGGGTGCACACTTGGATGATGTCAGTAAGTGACTCGGAAAACATTCGTCCTAGCTGAGTCATGGTGGCTCTGACAAAGTGCTCCTGTCTGGGTTCCAGAAGAAAAAGGGCTGGCTGTCACACTTGCTTGATATAGAAACAGGAATACTTCTTGTTGATGAGAGAGCATCCACTCCCAGCTCCCTGGCATGCTCCTCCACACTCTGTCCTCTGATAGAAGGCTCTGCAGCGGAGCCAGTCCACCCACCCGGCCTGGGCCCCTCTGTGGGTACAGCCCCTTACAGAGGAAAGAAGACATTCCAAAGGAGCCCTGGGTCTGACTTCAGTGACTTCATGTCTGGAAAAGAGAGGATGGCATTGGCTCTGATGGGATGAGAGGGTGAGACTCTGCCCTTTTCTCTTGGGGCTCTCCCAGTCCAAGGGAATTCAGCCAGCTTGCAAGGTGCTGCTCTGTAAACTTCCAACAAGACTCACTGACATGCCCTCAAGTTGTTTTCCATCTATCAGGGAAAAAGCTTTGTGAATAATCAAAACTCATGGAAGACAGGCGACCCATCACCACTATCTGATGGGTTTTCTAGTTTCAAAAGTCTTCTTCAAATTTTTTTCAAAGGATTTTGTTCTGCATAGGTGATGCCAGACTTTCAAGAGAGAAATTCTTTAAAAGTTGTTTTATCTAAAGCAATCCAAGAAGAGATAAGATGGAGTAAAACAGGTAAGGGGGAAACCTCCTTCTTATAATAAAAGCTACAGTGACAAACTGGCATAGAAATTTCTCACACTAGTAAGTATATACACCAGGATTATACTCTTAGCACCAAAAAGCCCTACATGGTGATGTTTTTCTTGTTCTCATTTCCCATGTTTGGAGAAAAAAAAAATAGAACCTTTAAGGGAAGGTTTGAAAAGACAAATTAAGACGTCAATCTTCAGTGTTTGTGGCTAATGCAAACAGTGAGGGAGACAGTAGAAATTTCAAGAGGTAAGTATGCCTGGGGCACTGTAACTTCAAATCTACCTAAGACTGAAGACAAACCAATAGGAGTGATTTTCTTTTTAAAAAAGGATTTTATTTTATAAAAGGAAGAATTGATATAGAGATTCTACATTAAGCATTTTTACCCAAAATGCTTAATAATAGCATTATTATAAAATTCTCAGTTTCAACTAGCAATTATTACATATTCAAGCTAAAAATTTCTACAAACATTATTTAATATTTCAATGTGAAAGTGTAAGTTGCTCAGTCAGGTCCGACTCTCTGCAACCCCAAGGACTATACAGTCCATGGAATTCTCCAGGCCAGAATACTGGAGTGGGGTAGCCTTTCTCTTTTCCAGGGGATCTTCCCAACCCAGGGACTGAACCCAGGTCTCCCACATTACAGGCGGATTCTTTACCAGCTGAGCCACAAGGGAAGCTCAAGAATACTGGAGTGGGTAGCCTATCCCTTCTCTAGCAGATCTTCCCAACTCAGGAATTGAACCAGGGTCTCTGGCATTGTAGGCAGATTCTTTACCAATTGAGCTATCAGGGAATTTAATATTAAACTAATTCTATAGTTCAGGAAAAATAATTATCACTTAGTGATTACTTAAGTTTAAATGTTCCAATAAAAATTTAAAAAGTAAAGCCTAGAAAACCTAAGGTCTAAGGAGGAGGGGGCATATTTGGAGCCCTTGACAAAATCCACCTGTATCTTCCCTGGAGAAGGAAATGGCAACCCACTCCAGTATTCTCGTCTGGAAAATCCCATGGACAGAGGAGCCTTGCAGGCCACAGTCTATGGGGTGGCAGGGAGTCGCGCATGACTTAGTGACTACACCATACAAACCATCTGTCTTCCAGGCAGCTGAGCTAATGTACTCCTCCACTTGGTGGCAGCATACCTAAACTGCTAGAGTGTGTAAAGGGTAAAGGGTTAGCAGTTCAGCCGGGTAAGACACTTCACAACCCCATGGAATGTGGCTTGCCAGCCTGCTCTGTCCATGGAATTCTCCAGGCAAGATTACTGAATAGGTTGCCATTTTATACATATATAAGGCTTCCCTAATGGCTCAAATAGTAAAGAATCAGCTTGCAATGCAAGAGATCCAGATTTGATCCCTCGGTCGGGAAGATCCCCTGGAGAAAGAAATGACTACCTACTAAAGTATTCTTGCCTAGAGAACTCCATGGACAGAGGAGGCTAGCAGGCTACAGTCCAAGGGGTCGCAAAGAGTCGGACACGACTGAGAAACTTACAGTTTCACTTTCATACGTATATAATAAAGGCAGTCTCAGCAAAACTAAAGTGACATAACACGAAGTGTCAGCATCCAGTATATGCCTCCCAAACATGCACTCATCTCACACGCTAGCAAAATAATGCTCAAAATTCTCCAGGCAAGGCTTCAACAGTACGTGAAACGTGAACTTCCAGATGTACAAGCTGGATTCAGAAAAGGCAGAGGAACCAGAGACCAAATTGCCAACATCCACTGGATCACAGAAAAAGCAAGAGAATTCCAAAAAAAATCTACTTCTGCTTCATTGACTATGCTAAACCTTTTGACTGTGTGTATCACAACAAACTGTGGAAAATTCTTCAAGCAATGGGAATACCAGACCACCTTACCTGCCTGAGAAATATGTATGCAGGTCAAAAAGCAACAATTAGAACTGGACATGGAACAAAGGACTGGTTCCAAATTGGGAAAGGAGTACATCAAGGCTGTATATTGTCATCCTGCTTATTTAACTTCTATGCAGAGTACATCAAGGCTGTATATTGTCATCCTGCTTATTTAACTTCCATGCAGAGTACATCATGAGAAATGCTGGGCTGGATGAAGCACAAGCTAGAGTCAAAATTGCTGGGAGAATATCAATAACCTCAGATATGGAGATGACACCACCCTTATAGCAGAAAGTGAAGAAGAACTAAAAGCCTCTTGATGAAACTGAAAGAGGAGAGATAAAAAGTTGGCTTAAAACTCAACATACAAAAAACTAAGATCAAGGCATCTGGTCCCATCACTTCATGGCAAATAGATGGAGGAATAATGGAAACAGTGACAGACTTAATTTTCTTGGGCTCAAAAACCACTGCAGATGGTGACTGCAGCCCTGAAATTAAAAGATGCTTGCTCCTTGGAAGAAAAGCTATGACCAACCTAGACAGCATATTAAAAAGCAGAGACCTTACTTTGCCGATAAAGGTCTGTCTAGTCAAATGTATGGTTTTTCCAGGAGTCATGTATGGATGTGAGAGTTGCACCATAAAGAAAGCTGAGCACCAAAGAATTGATGCTTTTGAACTGTGGTGTTGAAGAAGACTCTTGAGAGTCCCTTGGATTGCAAGGATATCCAACCAGTCCATCCTAAAGGAAATCAGTCCTGAATATTCATTGGAAGGACTGATGCTATAGCTAAAACTCCAATACTCTGGCCACTTGATGCGAAGAACTGACTCATTAGAAAAGACTCAGAGGCTGGCAAAGATTAAAGGCAGGAGGAGAAGGGGACAACAGAGGATGAGATGGTTGGATGGCATCACTGGCTTGATGGACGTGAGTCTGAGTGAACTCTGGGAGTTGGCGATGGACAGGGAAGCCTGGCGTGCTGCAGTCCATGGGGTTGCAAAGAGTTGGACGCGACTAAGTGACTGAACAGAACTGAAACATACACAACCCCAAATACCAGTGAGGGGCCTCTGATAGAACCTAACCAATGACAGGTGAAGAGAGAAATAGAAACATGTTGAAAATATTTACATAATGAGAGAGGGAATATGTATGCTTAGTTGCTCAGTCGTGTCTGACTCTTTGTGACCCCATGGACTGTAGCCTGCAAGGCTACAGAAAGCTGGATCCCAGAATCCATAGGATTCTCCAGGCAAGAATATTGGAGTGGGTTGCTATTCCCTTCTCCAGGGGATCTTACTGACTCAGGGATCAAACCTGGCTCTCCTGCAATGCATGGAGATTTTTTATGGTCTGAGCCACCAGGAAAGCACCAAAGGGGGAGGGAGAAACAACCCCAAATCTGGAACCCACAAAGTGAAAAACATATCCTTTTTCCTCAATGCCAAGCTCTCTCTCTAGTATCCATATTTAGGGATCTCCCTCACAACATTCCAGACAAATGAATTTGAATGAAATTTAAATCATCCTGATTCCCAGCATGAATTCCTGAAAAACCTGAATACACTGAGATTTATTTCACCTGCAACGCAGAAGTTTACCTAATCTAAGTGGAAACAGCAACTTTAGCTTCCTAATCAGCCTGCTGTCAGTAAGCCATAGGTCTCTGAATCCTAAGAAAGAGAGCAAATGACCACACCTAAGCTTCAGAGATAAGAAAGCCTTCTTCAGTGATCAATGCAAAGAAATAGAGGAAAACAACAGAATGGGAAAGACTAGAGATTTCTTCAAGAAAATTAGAGATACCAAGGGAACATTTCATGCAAAGATGGGCTCGATAAAGGACAGAAATGGTATGGACCTAACAGAAGCAGAAGATATTAAGAAGAGGTGGCAAGAATACACAGAAGAACTGTACAAAAAAGATCTTCACGACCCAGATAATCATGATGATGTGATCACTAATCTAGAGCCAGACATCTTGGAATGTGAAGTCAAGTGGGCCTTAGAAAGCATCACTACGAACAAAGCTAGTGGAGGTGATGGAATTCCAGTTGAGCTGTTTCAAATCCTGAAAGATGATGCTGTGAAAGTGCTGCACTCAATATGCCAGCAAATTTGGAAAACTCAGCAGTGGCCACAGGACTGGAAAAGGTCAGTTTTCATTCCAATTCCAAAGAAAGGCAATGCAAAAGAATGCTCCAATTACCGCACAATTGCACTCATCTCACATGCTAGTAAAGTAATGCTCAAAATCCTCCAAGCCAGGCTTCAGCAATACGTGAACCGTGAACTCCCTGATGTTCAAGCTGGCTTTAGAAAAGGCAGAGGAACCAGAGATCAAATTGCCAACATCCGCTGGATCATGGAAAAAGCAAGAGAGTTCCAGAAAAACATCTACTTCTGCTTTAT
>SJYT01058474.1:0-70484 GCA_006410635.1 Cephalophus harveyi | reverse complement strand
CAAGGGTGAACGTCGACATTCTAGGAATCAGCGAACTAAAATGGACTGGAATGGGTGAATTTAACTCAGATGACCATTATATCTACTACTGCGGGCAGGAATCCCTCAGAAGAAATGGAGTAGCCATCATGGTCAACAAAAGAGTCCGAAATGCAGTACTTGGATGCAATCTCAAAAATGACAGAATGATCTCTGTTCATCTCCAAGGAAAACCATTCAATATCACAGTTATCCAAGTCTATGCCCCAACCAGTAATGCTGAAGAAGCTGAAGTGGAACGGTTTTATGAAGACCTACAAGATCTGTTAGAACTAACACCCAAAAAAGATGTCCTTTTCATTATAGGGGACTGGAATGCTAAAGTAGGAAGTCAAGAAACACCTGGAGTAACAGGCAAATTTGGCCTTGGAATGTGGAATGAAGCAGGGCAAAGACTAATAGAGTTTTGCCAAGAAAATGCACTGGTCATAGCAAACACCCTCTTCCAACAACACAAGAGAAGACTCTACACGTGGACATCACCAGATGGTCAACATGTGGCAAACTATACCAAAAAAGAAAGACAAGGATAAACACAAAACTCAGGATGATAGTGATTTCTGGAGGAAGTAGGTGGGATTAGGGTAGGGAAAGGCCACAAATAGCTTCAAGAGCAGAGGAGATGTTCCCATTCTGAAGGTGGGGGTGGGCTCTCAGGTATTTGATTTATTATAATGCTTCATAGCTCACACATACGTTACATCTATTCCTTCACATGTAGCAAATACTGCCATATATGTATATATATATTTATGCTTATAGGGCTTCCCTCATAGCTCAGTCAGTAAAGAATCTGCCTGCAATGCAGGAGGCTCAGATTTGATCCCTGGGTTGGGAAGATCCCCTGGAAAAGGAAATAGCAACCCACTCCAATATTCTTGCCGGGAGAATTCCTATGGACAGGGAAGCCTGGTGGGCTTCAGTCCATGGGGTTGCAAGAGTTGGACATGACTTAGCGACTAAACCACCACCACCATTACTATTATTAGGTTCCTTTAGGAGATAGACTATTAAATTCTGAGTGCCCAAGTGCTACAGAGAGATTGACAGGTAATTTCTCCACAACACCCTTGTGAGATAGACATTCTTTTCCCAAATTAAAAATCAGAATATTGGACTCAGAAATATCGAGTCATATGCCCAAGGTCTCACCCTGTGTTAAGTATCTTCCTTGTGCCCCTGTGAGTCCATTCTCCATCCTCTCCTCTCTACCCCACTGCCCTGGGAGGCTGACCCGCATGGAATGCCCCAGGGAGCCCCGTGGCACTTGGCTTTGGTTACAATCAGTAACTGACAAACAATGACAGGGGGCCAGAGAACGGGAAGGCTGAAGCAAGAATACTGACCTCCTTTATCCCCCATCATGGAGTCACTGTGAGCTGCTGGCAGCTTTCTACTGAAGGCCACAGTTCCTGTCAAGGGGCCCTCTCCTACAGCTCTCTCTCTGGGTTCCAGGCACCTCTCCTTACCTTGTCCCTTCAGGCCTAGAAGTCATAATGTCTTGCCTACCTGATGTTGCCAGCTCTGGGATAATTTGAAAATTCAAATCTTGCTGCTTTCCCTGTTGTCCACCTGCAGCACTGTAAAGTGTGTCTTTGTTAAACTCTTCTCAGATAACCTGGGTGGAGTGGTCATATGCTTCCTGACTCAGAGTGGTAGAGCTGGGATCGGAACCCCAGTGCCTTCCATTGATCTGAGGATGTCTCTCTTCCCTTTGCTGTGAAGGTCTGTATGGCTCCAGGGAAGGTGATTACTGGCAATGGCTGTTACTATTGTGATGCTATGTTCCTTAGCAGTAGAGTAGAGCACCATTTGCCCTTCAGTGCTTCGACTGCGTACACCTAACAATAGGAACACTTAACTGATATTGTTAAGAAATTTGTATAGAATATGGTAAGTATAATAGGAATTATGAAGATTTATACATAAGCAATAAAAGAAATTTAAAAGGGAACTGGAAAAAGATAAGCTTTAGGCAAATGTCTTCATTGGCTCTGTTTTGTGAACTTTACATCACTACTCTTTGCAGTCTTCTTTAACTGATGGGGCTTCCCTGGTAGATCAGCTGGTAAAGAATCTGCCTGCAATGCTAGACACCCTGGTTCGATTCCTGGGTTGAAAAGATCTGTTGGAAAAGGGATAGGCTACCCACTCTAGTATTTGTGTGCTTGCCTGGTGGCTTAGCTGGTAAAGAATCTGCCTGGAATGCAGGAAACAGACAGACAGACAGACAGTGCACTAAGTCGTGTCCGACTCTTGTGACCTCATGGACTGTAGCCTGCCAGGCTCCTCTGTCTATGGGATTCTCCAGGCAAGAATACTGGAGTGGGTTGCCATTTCCTTCTCCAGGGAATGCAGGAAACCTGAGTTTAATCCCTGGGTTGGGAAGATCCCCTGGAGAAGGGAACAGCTCCCCACTCTCATATTCTGGCCTGGAGAATTCCATGGACTGTGTAGTCCATGGGGTTGCAAAGAGTCAGGCACAACTGAGCAACTTTCATTTTCACTTTCACTTTCAGAGCAAAGGGCAAGATACCACCGACACATCTCAACAGGCCCTTACAACAGACACATTCAGTGATGACACATTCAGATTCCATAGCTTGGGTTCTCTCGTGCTAGATACAGTGGGAGGAAATCCTTGCAGCTTTCACCTCTTCATCTTTTAACTTTCTGGCTCTATTTATTTCTATTTTCTGGTGACACTGCACAAAGACAGTGCTGGCTATAAGCCCAATTTATCTGTTGCTGAAATTGTAGAACAAGAACAAATTATCAAGTAATAAGCGGAATATTGGCACGTTGGTTTGATTGACATTACAGAATATCCCATCATTATTTCTTGTCATTTTTCCTCACCAGTATGATACCTGTATTCCCTGCTAGAACACTCAGCATCTCAGAAGCATTGCTATGAAGTGGCAGATACATCAAGGTGCTAACAATCAGTGCCCAGAGGAGCCGCAGAAAGCTGATCATGACAAAGCAGGATAACAACGAAGACGAGGAAGAATACAGTGCAATAAAAATAACCTGGGATTTCTTTACTAGATACTTAGAAATTTCTACTCCAAGCATATGGTCAACTCCCAATAATCACAGTGGGTAGACTATCCATACTACGAGTAATGCTCAGGCAACTGCTTACTCTCAGCCTACATTTTGTCTCTCAGTTTCTAGGGACACTCATCCACTGCTTGTTTCTGAGTATTTCTTTTCCACTCCTTTCATGTAAGAGTAATTACAAGCAGATATCAGGGCAGAAGGACAAAAAAGTTAGATAAGTATAGGATGGATGACAGAAAACACAAGTTGACCAAGATCCCTAACTGTGCCATGGCTTATGGTAGGCACTCAATAAATATTTGTTGAATTAAGTGAATAAAGTTATCAGAAAGTTGAATTAGGAGACTTTTAAGGCTTTTCTTCCTACCCTAATTTCATCACTTCTCAAAATAAGATAATAGAAATCTTGGAGAAGTCCCAGGAGATAGATGTTCAAACTCATCAGGAGCAAGAAAGGAAAGTTGGAAAGGACTCATCTCAGACTGAGATGGATTCCAAAAGAGTAACTGCTGCTGTCAGAGTCACACTCTAGGATCACGTTTAGCCCCATCCAGTATGCAAGGGGACTGGAAAAGAGTTCTCTTAGAATTTAAGATACACACAGGATCTGAAGTGAAATTCCAGGCCTTAAATAATATAGGGGATTTGAGAAAGAGAGTATGTTTGTGGGATAGTAATACTGTTTTGAGGTTATCGATTTCTATAATGTGTTTTCCCCCAATATCATAGAAACACAGAATTCAGGGCAGCAAAGTTTCTTAGAAATGATCTAATCCGGCCTCCCACCCACTGTAGAAGTCTTGGACAGGAAGCTCACTTTCTCCAGAGGCAGCAGCAGTGGTGCTGGACAGCTCCCACCTGGGCAGACTGTTTCTCCACTTCAGAGTCCGGATCTCTCTAACTTCTACCCATTGATGCAAAAGAGACCATGCCTGTTCCCGCCTCTTAGGGGCAGCACAGCTCTCCTGATACCTGAAGTCAGGAATCACTTTTCTTCCATTTTCATTCCCACCAGAAAACATCCTCCAACTGCAGAAACATAGTTTGTGGATCCCTTAGTATGCTGCTCTCCTGACAGTATTCTAACTGGTCCACATAGCTCCTAAAAAGGAGCTGGCAAGGTTCAGTGTAGCAGACTGAATGCAGTGGCCCAGACAGAATCTGGCCGTCACACATTATAGTGGGACTTTTTCTTCCCATTCATTTCATACAACCATTCTTCTTCCCAGACTCTCTTGGGTTTCTGTTCCCTTTAGCTAGCAGAAACCTTTTCCTTTTAAATTGTTTACAATCTGTTCTGTCCCACCTTTGTTTAACAGGTCAGAAATAAGTTCTTTTAATTGTTCACTTTCTATTTAGAGTATGCAGTAGCTGCATGGATATGATAAACCTACCAGAAAGAAAACCACACCCTTCATATTTATAAAGGGCACACTGTAATAACTCATAAATTATCACATCCCTCTGTTTAATCACCTATTCTATAATATAACAGTGCCCAAAATGGCCATCAAGCTGACTGGTTCCTTAGATTCTGGGATCCTCTTTCATCACTTACTGGTCCTGTTCGCTTGTCCTCTCTTGCTTCATCCCTTCGCTACCAGCACAGTTATATACTGAGCTGTCTGTCCTTTATGATCACTGGTTTGGTACTCAGTAGGGGAATACTTAGGTTTTTCCTAACTTTCTCAAAACATCTGTTCCTGCTCACCATGAATCCTAAATCAGCCTGGCTTACAGAGGCTTTAAATATTTGTAAAATAAACAAATGATAAATGCTTGAATAAGTGGGTGTCACCCACAGGTGATTGCCCCAGTCTGAAGAGCACATTCCACCCGACAGAAGCCCAGCTTACAGCCTCCTTGGCCAGGACCCAGAAGAGTCTATGTCTTCTAGTCAGTGTCACCTGCCTAACTCTAGCTGTTCATTTCTGCGGATTCCTTTCTTTCCAAAGCCAGGGCTAAGCAGAAGAATGGCGAACACTGTCTGACGTGCTAAGTGCTTCAGTTTCCTCCCCAGACCTCACTGTCATTGGAATAACCCTGTTCAAGGTTTTGTTTCCAACAGTCATCACGTGTGAACTTGTGGCCAACAGAACTAGGAAGCGATGGGTGGGGATGACTAGTTGGTAAGCTCTTCAGCCTGCCAGGTACGCACACTCCTGGTGAACATAGGCCCCTTGGGAGGGAGGCAGCAGGCATCCCTGAACAATTTTTCCCACTGAAAGTAGCAACAGCATTTTTGCCTCTCACCTGCCAGAACCTGTGAACCTTTTGTGTTCTCAGGAGCCTAGGATGCAATGCTTGGGACTACCCTCAGGGAAGCAAAGTGCCTGAATCTACTATGCTCTTTCAATGATAACCTATTGTTTATACTTTTTCATGACCTTCCTCCCAGCTCTTCTTGAGTTTTGTTCCCCTTTACCTAGTAGAAATCTTTTCCTTTTTAATTGCTTCCAATCCTTTTTGTCCCAGCTTTGCTTAACAGTCAGAATTAATAAAATGTTCTTCCAATTCTTTCACTTACTATTCTAAAGAAAAGAAGAGTGTGCATTAGCTTCAGGGATGTGATAAACCTATCAGAAAGAAAAACATACCCTTCAGGATCCCAAATTTCTTCTGACTCGGAAAGAACTAAGAGTCTGTCATGGGTCCCCCTGAAAACTCTTCCTGTAAATTGCTTTAGGAAATGCCTGGTTTTATGCCTGTTAGTAGTATACTTGGGAAAGATGCCTTTAAAACTGCTGAGCCCCTCAATGGCTAAACTGCTAAATTACCTACATCAATCATGGGTTATTTAAACCATCTCCTTGCCTCCAAGACAGATGGGAATATTTCTTTTGAATAAAGACCTCCTAAGGTGGGGGTGGGGGAACCCTTCTGTTCTATTCTTTATCCAACTCTCTTGTACTCATAGTTTAGAAGCTCTTATTTGTATATAATTTAAGTCCATTTCATTGGAGCTGAAGACTTCTTACCTTTTTTCTGGTTCTCTGTGGATATCATAAAGAAAAAAAAAGCCACCATTTGACATCTATTTGTTCACAGCCTTCTGCTCAGAGCTCTTCATTCTGTTCAACATCCTTCCAAGCATCTGATGACTGCCCTTAAATCCCCTTTACCCACCTGCCCACCACCACCCACCAATCCTTGTACATGTGTCTCCCCCATAGCTCTTTCAAATGCAGTGATTACCCCAACTGACATCTGTTTCAAGAACTTAATCAGCGTGTTCAGCAGTTATCCAAGGTCTCTCCACAAAGGCAGCGCTCCTCTGTACAATTTACTGACTCCTCTATAAAATGCAGAGAGACAAGATGAAAGTTCTAAAAGCCCCAGGCACCACTTCTTATTTGCCACAACAAACACTTGACAGGCTCCAACCCCACTAAGTCAGAGAACAGAGTTCTCACTGACCGTGAACAAGGATGAGGAGAGCACTAGGGTAGGAGTCAGGAGGGCTCTAAACCAAGCTCTGCCACTGACCACCGCCACCCCGTAAGCAACTCCAATCCCACACAGATGTTGCTTCCAAAGGTAAACACGACATGCGTTTGCCTGGATTACTGCTCAGGGATCTTCTGGCTCTCGCATTCCATGTTTCTCTAACCATGCCAAGGCCTCTCCTCCACCTTCTTAAAAGACAAATTCCACGTCCCCAGCATGTCTACCTTGCCACCCTCTGAGCACAGCACCACCTAGAAACACTCAGAAACCAGTGTTTCTCAATCATTTTTTAAAATCGTCATCCTACCACAAAAGAGGCTTTTTATACTTTTTTCCTTAATCACCAATGAGATTTTAATACCATGAATATATTGTATGTATGTTTGTGCACTATATATTTAGCTATGCTTAATACATGAAAGTTTTTTTGTGTGTGTGCCATACACAAGAACCAATATGCATCCCCCTTGGAGGCAATATTGCCCCCATTGAAAATGCATGACCTAGATTGAGCTGAAGGCTGCCTCTTGAACGATATAAGTGGAGCTATTTGCCCTAAACTTTAAAAGCCACAAACATATTCAAAAGCCAGAGGTTTTAGAAAAAATCCATTACACAAGTCAGAATGGAATCGGCCAGAATTTCCATTTCCCCAAGGCAAAGAATGGCTTCCCATCCCTGCCCCCCCCAAGGCCACACTGTCACCTGTTCCAGGGCCTGTCCTGGTCCTCTAAGCCTGGAACCCTCACCTCTGCCCATGGTTCCAGCACCCAGCTTCCACTTTGTTCATATGAATCCCAGCAGTAACAATGGGAAGGATGGGAATGAGGTGAACAATAGGTATTGACGTAACAGAAATAATTAGAATCCATTCCAAGGGCAGAAACAGCCCGGCTTCTGGCAGGGATGGAGGCTCACTCCAGCTTACTTGCATCAGGCCAGCTTCCCCCTCTCTCCCATGCAGAACATTCACCTTACCTTGGCACGCTGGCCAGATAGGTCACCAGTTTCCGCAGGTCTTCCTGTCTTATTCTGTCATGATTGCTGCGAGCAGGGAAGGTCAGGATGGGTCCACCTCGCTTATCACGGCCCCCTGCAAAGAAGAAGAGAAGGGTGTTTAAGAAAAACCAGCTAGAAACTGTGCCACAGAGGAAAAAGAATTCTCCTGAATGCTAGAAAGAACAGGCAGAAAGATGGTGCCCAGAGAAAGCTGGTCACTGCCTTGGGCAAGGGCATGGAGTTTAGATTCACGACCTTGGGCAAGTCTTTTGACATCTCTGTTGCCTCATCTGCAAAATGCAGATGAAAATAATGACGACTGCATTACAGGGCTGCTGCAAGACTTGATAAGATGGCACATGGCGAAGCACTTTGAGAAGTACTCGCTACAAATATGAGATGATAACGAAGGAGGTGATAATTGCTCTTACGGAGAAAACAGCCATTGAAAGTGCTATGGTCTTTGGAAATTCAACCTCCAGTTTACTTCTTTTTGCAGACCTCTATGAGCAGAGTGCTCAGGGTTAACTGAATACCGTGGTTAGAAGTCCTTAAAGAATCCAGCTGGGACATCACTGCTAGGAGGTTTTTAGATTCATAGAAAAGACCTAAGTGTGGTCTACATAGCCAAGGATTCACCCCTGCCTGCCTAAGTGCCACCTGTCACTCCTGCTGGAGGAGCCCATGAATCTTCATTGGAAATAGGATGCTCAAGGTCTTAATCACTGCAAATGCATATGTACACACTATGATTACAAATGTCTTCTAAACATCTGGTTTAAAAAAATAGTGGGGAGGAGTAACCGCGATGATGATCATTGTTTGCTCTCAGGATGCTGGGGTTTTACATGGTTGCTTTTTCTTTCCTCTGTTTTCCAAACTTTCTACTCATGATTTATTCTGCAATTAAAAATTTATTCATTAGTGGATGCTATGATTAGGAAGCAGGACCAAGTTTCTCAAGAAGGTTGAATGAGGACAAAGCTAAGGTGCAGTAACTGTGTCCTTACAGGCACTGGCTATTTCTCAAAGAAGACTGTCATGATCTCAGGCTGCCACCTGACACCCCCAGAGCAGGTCTACAAAGGGGTCTAGTGCAAAAGGGAGGAAGGGCTGGCAAGGCCACTACCAGTACTGGAAAACAAGCTTAAAGGTCAGCTCCTTGAAGAAGGGTACTTTCCAAGCCTCCCAGGACCCCACTCAAGCATGAGTTCATGAATATTGTTTCCCTCTGATTGTGGGGTCCAGAAATCACAAGACAGAGGGAGTCTCAACAAACAAAGTCCAACTCATTGCAGGATACTCCTCTGGAAGAAATAAGAAGGCTGCAAGGAGAAAAAGGCCAAACAAGATCATGGCCACTGAGAGATTTGGCCCTGAAGAAAAAAATATTTCGCCACCACCATCCCCTCCCTGCAGTCCCCACCCAGCCATATTTGTGTACACATACCACAGAGTTGGATCCTGACCCCCAACTCCAAACCTTAAAAACCACAGGCTCTGGGCTCTAAATATGGATGACCAATCTCATCTCATCTACCTTGGAAATTATTTCCATCTCCCAACTGCCTTCACAGGGGGAAAAGGAAGTAAAGGGATCAAGAGGAAAGTTTCCTCAAAGTTAGGAGGCTTTCCCTCACTATCAACCTTCGCCTGCAGTGTTGACCTCACTTGAAAGATTTTCACTCTTGGGTGGTTTTAACTGCAGCTATTGCCTTTCTCACGGTCCTTCTTCTGTGGATGGTTTAAGAGTAGAGCTAAGGGAATATGGGGGGCCAAGGTTGGTGTGATGGCAAAGACTACCTAAGAGGCTTGGAAGGATGTGGGCATTGTCACTCCTGAGTAGAAACCAGTTCTTCCCTGGGAGTCAAGAGTTTCATAATCTTGGCTCCAGAAGGTTCCAGATGGTGGTGAGTGGTGACAAGGGACATGGGGTGGGGAGGGTGGGGGAGATGACCCAGGGGAGTGGAATCCCTTCCTTCCAGGAAAAATGAATGGACATGGAGTCCAGAGGGGGCAGCAGGACCAAGCCAGGTATTTTTCAGAAGGAAGATGAACTTGCAAGACTGTAGGAAGAAAAGGAGGAACAGGCATAAAGGAAGAGAATCTGTGCTGGAAGGAATGGAGACAAGGGGTGGATCAAGGCTTCAGGACAGGTACAAGAGGGGGCCCTGCCCTTTTGTCTGTGGTAGACTCAAAGAGGAGGGAAACAACAGACATAAGTTAGAAAGACACGAAGTTCAGCCTGCCTAGGAGACACTTTCTCTAGGTAAAATAGTGTTGAAGGTCAGAGTAGGCTTGAGGTACTGGGAAAAGGAGGATGGACCATCTTTGGAGAGTGCTCCTGGAGAATGGACAGCAGGACTGGGTACGATGTAGGTTTAAGGGTAGATGCAGGGTATCTGGCTTTAATGAGAGCTCTGTTGAAGGTCTGGCAATGGCGTCCATGCTAGCCTGTAACCTGAGCGAAGGCAGAACAGAGCTCATGCATAGATTAAGTGGGGAGGACTTGGGGAGGAAGGAAAATGGCCTGCTTCTTTGTGAGTTCTCAAAGGAGAGGGAACAGCATATGTTTTATTTACCTGATATCCATACTTCCCCAACTGATAGGGGAACAAACACCAGAAGCGGTCATGGGTAAGAAGCTAAGGCTACAGACAGACATATCAAGGTCAAGGTCTTGAATGTGCATGGCTACAGAAAGGAGGTGGAAGACTTCAGTGCCAAGGAGATTGAGGAGCCATGAAGCTGTAGGATTTGACTGATAATTAACATGAGTGCTGCGGTTCCAGAGGGCACTAAGTAGAGATAAAGAATGAGAACTCTTTGCTGAAGTCACGGTGCATTGTGGAGTGGGCCCCAGACAGTGGAGACAAAAAGAGCAAAGTTTTTAAAAGATGATAGAGATGGTGGCAGGATCTTCAGCAGTGCCATCCCCTTAATTATCCAACACCTGCTGTTTGCCAGTTAACTGAGGCTTTGGTGCTGGGAATAGAGGATGGGAATATAGAGGATAAATAGGGAGGGAGTGGTTTGATGTGCTAGAAAAGGCACTGGTCTCCTTCTGCAAAAGCAGGGCAGGACAGGGCTAGGTAGGAGGCAAGTTCAAAGGCAAGGGAAGTTAAGGCTTTGCTGATTGAGGTGGAAGAAGATGGCACTCATATTTTTCAGGGGGAACCAGGCTCTAGTGGGGACAAGTAGATTATGGTAATTTTGGAGGAGGACAAGAAAAACACCTCTAGGGAATCATACCAAAAGTTTGGCCTATACAACTGTAGTTCTGCAAGATGCTGATGGATATACAGGGTATTTTTAAGTGAATGTGTTATTTGTATTTTGGGAAATGCTCTCGTGGTTTGAATGGACAGTCTCCAAGAAGGTGGCTACAATAGGCAGCATTACCCAAGTTTACTTGAGAGTAAGCCCTTTTTTCTTTTTTGAGGATCATCTCGTGTACCTGCTGTTCTGTGAAACGTGCTTTGAGACACGGGTCCAGAGTATAAGTGGTGGTGCCACAGCAGTGTGGAGCTCCTCTGAGAACAATGGGCATGATGTTGATGGCTGATAAGGTGGGCAAAGAGGGACATCAGGAGGAGCCAGATGAGGGTGTGAGCACACACAGAGAGCAGGGTGGAAAGGGTCCGCACAGGGAGGCTGGAGAGAAGGGACAACGGGTGCTGAAAGTGGGAGGCACAAGCACATGAAGGAAGCTGGAGAGAGAGCAGAGGGAGAGCCCATGGCTGAGAACACAGAGCAGGATGGGGCAGGGCTGGAACGATGCAGGCTGCCTGAGCACAGCCACAGATTCCGTTGCACACACGTGCACTTGCCCACACACTGGTGGGCCCTGGATGATTCCAAATGCATGTTCCCATGGCAGCACAGCTTCCCCTCGCCTTGGCCACACCAGGGCACCAGCGAGGGAGGGGGCTTAACCAGCACTTGGTTTCTCTGCTCAGCACTTCCTGCAGGGCTTCCTCTCAGAGAGACATGGATCCGCTACACTGCATTACTTAATTCTGGGTTTCTTTATTTTTATTTTTGTGTTTGGTCTTCAAAAAGCTTAGGGTACAAGCGCCTTTTTTGGTTTGTTTTTTGTTTGGGGTTTTTTTTTAGCTGCAGCCAGTCATCTCCCTGGCACCCTCAGTGTCCTTACCAGGCACAGAAGGACAACACTCCCTAAGCCCCAAAGTTCCTGGCACCACTTGCAAATGAATAAGACTTACCCAATGGCACCCCACTCCAGTACTCTTGCCTGGAAACTCCCATGGACGGAGGAGCCTGGTAGGCTGCAGTCCATGGGGTCGCTGAGTCAGACACGACTGAGCGACTTCACTTTCACTTTTCACTTTCATGCATTGGAGAAGGAAATGGCAACCCACTCCAGTGTTCTTGCCTGGAGAATCCCAGGGATGGTGGAGCCCAGTGGGCTGCCATCTGTGGGGTCGCACAGAGTCGGACACGACTGAAGCGACTTAGCAGCAGTAGCAGCCACAGAGAGAACAGGCTTGTGGTTGCTGGGGGAAAGGGTGGCCCACGTGGACATATGGGCATGAGTTGCCCACTGGCCCCCTTGGTCCCACTCTGGGAAGCAGCTACCTGCCTCTCGTTTGATTGACCGTCTTTCTGGCACATTGCTGCTCTGTACACCCTGAGGACACCTCCTGACACTTGGAAAGCTCTTTTCTAGGGCTGGCTGGACCCTGCTCCAGGGATCTAGTGGAATTCACATGGGAAAAAATAAGCCACAAACAATCAAGCTAGGGTCCCAATGCCAGACTGTAACATGTCTGCATTCATATGCCCTGAACTGCTGTGCAACAGGATGGTGCTCAGAGGGTATGCATTAAAGCCAGGATGGCCTCCAGGAGGAGGCAAAGTGGGAAGCAGAGGAACGGCTCAAAGGTATGGGGAAGGCACTGCAGATAGAGGAGCATCAGGCATAAGAGAATGGAAGAATGAGCAGGACACCTGGGGAGAGGCAGGACACCTGGTTAAACAGCTTCAAGGCATTAAAGACGAGGAAGAGAAATGCTCTGGCTCCCTAGAGACTGTGGGCCATGTCCTGGGAGCCCAGATGATGAGCAGCAGTAGAGGTCAGAGCCCTGGTGCTGCCCAGCAGTCCCAGGACTTCTCCACAAGGTCTTCCCAAAATGCTCAGTGAGCACTCAGATCCAAGTCTATGAAGGCTTCAGAGGCTGTCTTCTGTCTCCACCTATACTGAACTCGCTGCCACCTGATCGAGTCAAGGATCCAGCCTGAGCTTCAGCTTCTTCAGTGACAGGGGCTCATTACCTAATAAGATATACCAGTGCCTAATGCTAATGGAGAAGGGCAGCTTCCCAGCCACTGTCTCTAATAGCAAAAACAGTAGCAAAATACTATATTATTATTCCCACTACACGCTGTGCTTAGTCGCTCAGTTGTGTCTGACTCTGTGACCCCATAGGCTGTAACCTGCAGTAGCCTGCCAGGTCCCTCTGCCTATGGGGAGTCCCCAGGCAAGAATACTGGAGTGGGTTGGCATGCCCTTCTCCAGGGGATCTTCCTAACCTAGGAAGATCGAACCCAGGTCTCCCACATTGCAGGTGGATTCTTTACCGTCTAAGCCACCTGCGACCCCATGGACTGTAGCCGATGAGGCTCCTCTGTCCATGGGATTCTCCAGGCAATAATACTGGAGTGGATTGCCCTTCCCTTCTCCAGGGGATCTTCCCAACCCAGGGATCGAACCCGGGTCTCCCGCGTTGTAGACAGACGCTTTACCGTCTGAGCCACCAGGGAAGTTTCCAGGATACCGCTACTACTAATAATATAGGATGCACTTCGTACTTACAAAGGCTTGACTACTCCCATCACATACTCTGCCTTCACTTCCCGTCCCTACACTCTGAGTTATCAGTCTCCCCTCCGGTCGGGTGGGAGACACCTGCTGCTTGGTTTCTCCTTCCTCAACCCCCCTTGTTTCTCCCTTCTCTCCATTTTGGCTGCACCCATCAGTGCGCCCAGCAGTGCCTATGGAGTGAACCCCTGCACTGAAGGACTGTGCTGGCCCTTTCCCTGTGATTCCATTGTCACTCCTTGTAGATGGCCAGAATCATCCAGAAACAAAAGTTCAATCTATGAAGCTTAAGTACCTGGGTGTATTTTTTTTTAATGTGATGCCTGGCTACTCACACTGCCATTCCCCCAGCCCCTGCTAGAGACTCTGAGCCAGGAGGCCTATATTGATGGCCTAGTACTGGCACCCATAGTGCTGCTGGTACACCTCATAGTTCAGTTTCAATTACACCAGCAGTTACCAGACTTTTTCTTAAAGGGTCAGACAGATGGCCTGTGGTCATCTGGTCTCTGGTAGAACTACCCAGCTCTGCTATGACAGCAACAAAGCAGCCACTGGCAACACTGGTGGTAGACTGAGTGATGGCCCCCACGCATATCAAGCCCTAGTCTCTGGAACCTGTCAATGTTACCTTATTTGGAAAAAGAGTTTCCATAGAGAGTGATTGTGAGGGCTCTAGAGACAGGACGATTATCCTGGGAGGTCTGAGTGGGCCCCCAAGTGAAGTCACAGGTATCCTTACTGTGAGGCAGAAGGATCCGACACGAACAGAAGAGCAGAAGGCAATACCACCAGGGAGGCAGAGATGGGAGTGACATGGCCACAGGCCAAGGGATGCTGGCAGCCCCCAGAAGCTAAAAGAGGCAAGAATCAAATTCTCCCCCAGAACCTCTGGAGGGAGCACAGCCCTGCTCACATCTTGATTTCAGTCCAGGAAACTGATTTGGACTTTTGGCCTCCATAACTGTGAGCGAATACATGTCTATTGTTGTAAGCCACCAAGTTTGTGGCAAGAGGAAGCTAATACACTACTAAATGAATGCACATGGGCTATGTTCCAATAAAACTTTATTTGCAAAAACAAGTGCCTGGCCTGCAGCAAAACACAGGCTATAGTTTGTTGATGCCTGAATTAGACATTAAAAGGACTGGGTGCACAAGATATGCTATAGAGAAAAGTCAAAAATGAATGTTATTCAGAAAAACAAAAAATAGATACAAATACTCACTTGAGTTCCCTTTGCTAGAAGAAGAGATAAGGAAGAGCCAGAAAAAAATTTATATCTCTTGTCCTTGACCCACTCAGATGAACCTAAATAAAACCTGTGGGAAGGTGTGAAGGGGACAGACCCTTGCATCTTTCAGAGGGGCCTCAGCAGCTCCACAGGCCTGACAGGCCTGGAAGGGTAGGGCAAGGTGAGGTGGATGTGCGTGGGTGCATGATGGACCCACCCTTGGTTGTGAATGTCCTCCAGAACACCCAGTGGGGACCAGAGGGCCCCTTTCCCTTTCTGCTTGCCTCTGGAGAGAGCAGCAGCTGCTTTGAACATCACCTCCACCCCCACCTCTTTCTCATTAGCACATGAAGAAGTGCGTGCCTGCACACGTTCCCAACACACACACACACACACACACACACACACACACACACACACACATCTCTAGATCTGTACCGAGGAAACTTGCATAGGCACTCACCAGACACGAAGGCCACTTTTTCCTTTAGGATGGGAAGGACATCAGAAGCTTTCAAACCATCATTCCGAAAAGAGCCTGTCAGAGAACAAAACAGAAGGAATCAGAGTGAAAGGGGTCAAAAGACTGAATCCCTTGGTTCCCCCTTAGCTTTTCAATCCCCTCATGGGCCGGAAAATAATGCCCTCTCTGGGGCCCACTGCCTAGCCCAAGAGCAGGAGAGGCTCCACAACAGAAAGGACACTTTGACATGATGTCAGTCCACAGGGGTGACCAAGAGTATGCCCCTCTGGGTCCTTTTCAAGAAGAGGGCAGTGCAAGTCACCCCCCCAAAATATACACAAAGTAACATGTCCTGGAAGCAAAACTATAGCCCCATTGCTGTGAACTTGAAGATGGGGGCTTTTTGGAAATCGTTTTTGTACTTTCAATTCTAGCACAGAGGCTGGCACATAGTGAATGTTACACAGTAGACACTCAGCAAATATCTGTTGAACAGGTCAAGTTAACATCAAGATGAGCCACAATGTCCTAAATAATTCCTTTTGCTTTTTCCTCTACATGGCATAGCAACTGTTAGTCTTCATTTTACAGATGAAAAAAGTGAAAATTCCCGAGTGAGAAGCAAAGTCGAGCGCAACACCATTTCCCACCTCTTCTCCCTTCCCGTCAGTGTCACTGTCATCAGTCCACAATGAGCAACTGATGAGCAAGGTCAGTTCCACGGGAAGCGAATGCACTCCCTTCTTCAGCAACTCACTCTCTGCCTCAATCTCATTTCTCAGGTGGAAAGTCATTTCTGGGGTCCAACTGAGCTCCTGTTAGGAGGCTGGAGGCAGAGGCCTGGGGCTCACACAGAATAGAAAATAACAATGTGCCTGGAGAAACAGCAGCCTCAGGAAGCAAAGGACAACCCAGGCTGGTGTGAGACGTGTGGGAAGGGAGGACTCAGCTCACACATGCACACATACAAACTCCAGGCCATCTCACCGCCCCTTGTCATTTATCCTGAGTACCCCAGAGGACTCTCAGGGAGAGCCAGCCCACACTCAGAGCCCTGCAAGCTGTACATGGGATTTCTGCTGTGTACCACCTCCAGGAACATGGCACAGAGGGACCCCAGAAGAAAGGCAGCCCTGGGTGGGCTCAGTGGGACAGAGCTAGAGACCACGGACACCCCTTCAAGTGCCTTTCTCCACTTGGCTTTCTCCCTTGTGCTCCCAACCTGATAATCTACAAAGGGGAGAAACGTGCTGAGCAGGATGGTCTTGCTCAAGGCGTTTCAATTCCTCATCACTGACTATTTCAAGCTTCCAAAATTGCTGGGAATTTTGGCAACACCCCAGGACTAAGATCACTGCCTAGAGAAGGGAAATAAGACAGTTGCACACTCAACCAAAGAGGAGAAGCAGGCCCAAAATGCCAGTGTCCATGGTAAGAGGTCATATGCTAGCCCAAGACAAATTTACAAAGGATCTCTGACCCTTCCATCTATTTCTTCATTTTCATTTTTCACTAAATGTAGACAGTGATGCTTTTTGCTCATCAGTTGCTTCTCTTTACAAGCTGACCCAGAGCAGCTGATGCTGAAGTAACCAGCTGCAAGGCTCACTTTGAGAAGACTGTGGGCAATAGAGGAAAAAAAATAACACCATAAAAAGAAAGTTCTAACTATAGAACTTTTTGTACTTTCTATCTTTGTTTCTACTGATCTTTATGCTCTGACTTTATCTTCCAACAAAGGAAAGCTATTAAACCTCACCAGTAGAAAGTAATTAGGATCAACGTGCTGCTGCTGCTGCTAAGTCACTTCAGTCATGTCCGACTCTGTGCGACCCCACAGACGGCAGCCCACCAGGCTCCCCCGTCCCTGGGATTCTCCAGGCAAGAACACTGGAGTGGGTTGCCATTTCCTTCTCCAATGCATGAAAGTGAAAAGTGAAAGTGAAGTTGCTCAGTCATGTCCGACTCTTCGCGACCCCATGGACTGCAGCCTACCAGGCTCCTCCATCCATGGGATTTTCCAGGCAAGAACACTGGAGTGGGTTGCCATTGCCTTCTCCAAGGATCAACATAAATTATTGTAAAAAATTACAAATAGATACATAGACAATTTTTCACCATGATGCAATAAGAATAAGCTTCAGTTTCCTGGGCAAGGAAGAGTCCTACTAGACTTTACCAGCTAGTCAGAGATCATCTTTAACACATGAGTTATGTGCATAGAATGATATATCTGCATCAAAAGTTTTATTTTCATATAAAATGTGTCCTTCCAGATTATTTACAAGTTCAAAACCAGCAAGATCCAAGCTAATGAAATACTACTGTATAACAACAATCCACATAACCCTCTTGTCTCCTAGACTCTTGTCCTGTTTTTTTCCACTGTTGTTCCTCTCCTGCTCTACCATGTTAAAGTATATGGAAAGTGAAAGTCACTGTAGCCTTTTCCTTCTCTAAGGGATCTTCTCAACCCAGGGATCAAACCCAGGTCTCCCGCATTGCAGGTAGATTCTTTACCAGCTGAGCCACAAGGGAAGTCCAGTAAAGTATACAAGATGGCTCTAATTTCCATACAGTTCCCAGACAAGAGAGGAAGAAAATGCTACAACAGAAGCAAAAGGTTACCCATCCTGCCACCTCCCACCTGTGGAGAGACAGAGAGAGAGCTTGGAATTCCATTCTGCAGACCCCACTCATCAAGCCCCACCTCCTCCTCCTCCACTCCAGACTCCAAGGCCTGAGAGAAGAGGAGCAGCTTGTCCAGGCAGCTTGCAGGTATTGCTCCAAATACATGTCACTATCTTGTTTTGGGCTGGTCTATGATTCCTGGCAGGGGTTGGGGGTCCTTTCTCTTCCCAGGCCAGAGTTCCCCCATCCAGTTCAGACCACAGCTGAGCTATCTCCTAGGTTGTGTGTCCAACCATAAGAAAACCTAAAGGGTCCAGGTTTACAAAATCCCTAACTAAAGGATAATCATTTCCAACAGCAACAACATTTTTCACATTATAAAAGGATGTGATCCAGGGTCTCTTTAAATAGAAGTTGCCTTAGTGGTTTGAATTAGTTTCTTATTTGCCAGAAATTGAATTACAAATAACTTTTCAACAATGTATGTATTATGTAAAGCCAAGTAGAGCTAAACTAATTAGTCTAGCAGCTCAAAATTGGTGACCTTGCATAGAAAACCTATTTGCACTGGCTAAAGATCCAAGGAGATCCAACCAGTCCATTCTGAAGGAGATCAGCCCTGGGATTTCTTTGGAAGGAATGATGCTAAAGCTGAAACTCCAGTACTTTGGCCACCTCCTGAGAAGAGGTGACTCACTGGAAAAGATTCTGATGCTGGGAGGGATTGGGGGCAGGAGGAGAAGGGGACAACCGAGGATGAGATGGCATCGCTGACTCGATGGACGTGAGTCTGAGTGAACAGAGAGTTGGTGATGGACAGGGAGGCCTGGCGTGCTGCGATTCATGGGGTCGCAAAGAGTCGGACACGACTGAGCGACTGAACTGAACTGAACGATCCTATGTATCAAGAACCCCATGGCCCTTGTGAAACCAGTTGTCATACATAATCTGTAAGAAAGGAGAACTTCACTGAGCACTAACTCAAACAGAACCAATGAAATAACAACATGTTTTCGCCACTAGATACATGTCTGCACAGATTCATAGTAAATATTCAATAAATATTTGATGACAAAATAAATATATGAATGAAATGTTAACCATTCCTAAAGTGACTTGCACAAGGTCAGTGGCCTCATCTGTCACACCAAATGCTGGTAATCTGAGTAGATGATCTCCAGGGTACCACTCAGCTGTAGTATTCTGAGACTTTTTAAACCTTTTCCTCATATTTATTGGCCTTTGAGATCCTTAGATTATCAGATCAGTATGCTTTGAAAGAACCAATTTCCTGACATGATTCAGTGCACTTCGGGAAGATAGAACAACTCTTCCTTGGCCTTCCGGTCCATTCTTCCCCAGGAATCAATTTAGAGATTGGAATACTCAGGGCACATCACACCATTTTGCAGACAGCCAAGTTACCAAAATGAGAGACTAGTGACAGGAGAACTTCCGGGGGCATCACACTTTGAAGGAGGCAGGCCTGAATGGCAAATTCTCTCTCTGATATAAAGGTATATTTGATGGCACTAATAGACTATAAACCCCAGGCCCCTTGCTACCTCTAAAGAAAGACTGGGAAGAAATAAAAGCCCCCGTGCTCTTGCAGTTACTGCAGGAAAAGAAAGAACCAGGGGGCTCCCTCATGGACCTGACCCAACATGAATGCTGTGTTTTATCTTATGGACAAAGACACACTGCGCTGGCGTTCAGTGCTAGTCCCACCCCATTCATGTCCTGCTGCTGTCAGAATTACAAGCCTGCTGTTCTGTTAATTAGCAACGTTCAAATGCTCTGCATCTATTAGGGAAGTAAAAGTTACCACTGCCATCGCCCCAGGATCTCCAGCATGGGTCTTCTCCAAGCCCCACTCTTGCCTACTCCTCACTCCAAATGAGCTATGCTCACATTGCTGCTGCCTGCTCCTCTTCACATTTTCCTAGTCGCTGTTCCCGTGCAAGAAGATGCCAATCACCCTCATCTGCCTCCCAGCCTCTGTGTGGCTCCCTGAGGCAGGAGCAGGACTGGCCCTCTGTCACAGGCCCTGTCTGTGGTTCCGTAGCTCTGGGATAGCAGGGAGTCTCTCAGGGGAGCTGGGGCATCATCTAGACTAGCCTCCTTTAGGAAGCAATCCTGATTTCAACAAGAAACAAATAAGCCAATGTCGAACATTTGGAGGTGAAAGCTGCCAGGGTACCCATGGATTGCTCTTTATTTCCTTTTGGTTTGCAGTCACTTCCCCTTAATTTGCACTTAGAAGTTACTGTGTTAAGTATTCTAATGTTGCATCAAATGTACCCGAACCCTGTTTAGCTACTGAGACAGCAAGTTGCCCAGGGCTCAGGTCTCCGTCTCCTCTTTCCGCTCCAACCCTATGTGTCCAGGATGGAAGGCGTGATCATGGTGGCACTGACTGATCCGCCACACAAAAAAGATTTAGCTTAGAGCTGAGAGTCCCAACAGCTCATTAGGCCAAACCTTAGTTTGGGCACTATTTGGACAATTTCCTATTCCCAGAGTCATTCTTTTATCAATTATTTCTTGAACCCTATTGTGTGTGAGCCTTATGTTAAGCTTTGGGAATACTTTGACAAGTAAGAAATGGATCCTGCTCTCCAGGAGGTTTCCAGGCAGAGGTAAGTAGGCAAGCAGATAAGACAGTGAACTGTTATCAGAGACAGGATAACATATGTACAGAATGCAAAGGAGTCCAAAGGAAAGCCTTCTTAAGGATAAGTCCTAACTGCTTGCTACTTAAAGTAACAAACATCAACTATCAGCTAGAATCTTGCTAGAAATGCAGAATCCCAGGCCCTACCCCAGATCTACAGAATCAGAGCCTGTATTTTAACAAGAAGTTCAGATGAGGAATACAGATTATGTTTAGGAAAGTGCTATACTCTAAAGTTTGTCTTTCTATTCCAAAGTTGCCTCAGAAGCAGAGATAGACAAAAGCATCCTTTAGCCCAGTCGAAACAGAACCTCTAAAATCTGATCTAGGGCTTCTGCTCATGACCAACCCCCTGCACAGGATTCCAGAGATTCAGCCGTTACTCTGTGACCTAAAACTCAAATCCACGTCTGGAATAAAAAGGCTATCCTCCTCCAGGGCACTGAGACTGGACCATGTCATATTTTTTGACGGTAGGAGCTTCTATGAATAACACTTGTTCAAACTGCTCAGAATTTTGGTAGTTTAAACCACTTTCTCATGAACCAAATGCTTTCACAACAAATCTTCCACACCAGGCCTCAGAGCCCTCTGCCTTCTGGAACCATTCTCAGTACCACAAACACTGTCACTGATCATATTTACAGGCCAAGATGCCATCTCTGAGACAGTCCTGGAGGACAGAGCGTCCAGGTGGCGTATGCCTGCTTACCACTCCTGCACTCCCACCCACGGGTACAAAGCCCTGAACACTGGGCAGCACTGGATGAGAAATAGAGGAAGGCCAGGCGCTGTCACCCTAGGGAGCCTCACATCTATGGAGAACACAGCACTCATCCCAGGCAATTTGCTCCTTAGGGGAGGAGACCCAATTTTTGCCCTCTGAGAGTTTTCTGCCTAATACCTAATGCCTATTTCCTCTGACACCAGAAAGCTACCAGACACAGTACAAAAAGATAACTTAGATTCTGAGATCCTGATAAAGATCCTTGCATCTTGCCTCCACCATGGCTGGCCCACATCCCCTCTAGCCTGATTACTGCTGCCATCACCCACTGAGTTACCCAAACAGAAACTTGGAGGCATATCCTAGACTCCCCTCCATTGCAAAGATCGATTCAGTCACTTTGATACTGTTGATTCTACCTCCTAAATCTTTCTCTAATGAATCACTCCTTCTGGGCAGTTTCTTTGACCACCCCCATCCAGTTGAGCTGTCCCTGACTATACCTTGCACTCTGTCACTCCTAAAACACATTTCTGTGTTTTCATTCTGTTCCCCCATTAACTGCCCCGCATTCCCCAAGGGTGGGGACCGTGTCTTACGTGGTATTCTACCCTAGCGCCCAGCAAAGCGCCTGTCATGCAAGAGGCTAAAGAAACACTGAACTGAAACTGAGCACACACAGGTCCTAAGGACACCGAGTAAGAGCGGTGAGTTGTCAGGGTGGTTCCCCCGGGAGGAGATCCTTGAACCAGATTTTGAGTAAGGGAGGAGCCAAAGAATAATGCTCTGATGGGAAGCAGTACAAGCCAAGGCAGAGAGCAAGGGGCAGCAAACCGTGTGCTATAGATGGAGAGGTTGCTGGCTGAACAGAACAGCAGGGTTAGAAAGGCACAGTGGTAAAGGGTGGGCTGTGTGATCTCGCTCTGAACCTGATCATTCTCAACAGATGGGCTCCTGAGAAGGCCTCCAGCAAAGATGTGGCTTCAAATGCCTACAGAAGCTCAGAGAGCTGGATTGTGCCACAGTAAGGACCAGAGCTGGTAGAATCTGGCTGGTCCCAAAGGAAGGCTATAGTTCCAGAATAGAGTTGGATCCAGCAGGCACTGTCTCCAACCTCCATGTTACCTCCTGTTCTGTCTTCAGGGAGACAGGGTAGGATGGAACACACAGCCCCTGCTGAGGTGGCTGGTGGGATGGTGTGTGGGGGGCACTGGAACTCGGCCTCTTTGTATCTTCTCCCTAGGTTCCAAGAGAGGCAGGAGGAATGTTTGCTTGCTAGGTACCTCCTGGGAGCCTGCCAGGCTGGGAGTTTGGGAAAGACCCCATGGAGATGCAACATGGAATGATTCATAAAGGGAAGAGACTTAAGGACATGGCTCCTCCTGTGTGGGGACTCGTTAGGGGAAAGCTCTTGGGAGAAGATGCTGTCAGTGCAGCTGGGATGAGAGGGAACCCACTGGTGCAAAGAGGTGGTGATCTTGATTCCCCTCACTGTCCTTTCTTTCCTTCCTCTTTTCCTATATTAATTCAAGACAAGGATGAGAGGGGAAAGGGTAAGAGAGATAAAGAGCTGGAAACACACACACAGAGATGGAAGTGATGGTCTTGTCTGTCTTTACAGACGCTAATGAGCTATTGAGGCAACTGCCTGTGGGAAACTCTTTCAGGGACTATAAATATGTTCCTTGGCACTCTCCTTAAAACACCTGCCACTGAGGCAGGAAGTGTGTGCAGAGCTGAACGGAAGGAACAAATCTGGCCGAGAAAGAGATGGAACAGCTTTGCGCCAGCAAGAGACACACAGCTCAGTGTAAGGATGCATTGCCTCTCCCCAGTCTGGGGACCCACTGCTCCAGTCAGGCTGACTCCCTGCAGTGTCCTTCACCACTGGCACTTGCAAATGTCAGACCAGCCAGCAGCAGCATCCTCCCACCCCACGAGCAGCAGCCACAGAGCAGTGATAGTGTGGCAGGCTCTCGCCCCCACAGCACCAGGCTATAGAACTTCCGAGAGAAGGATATTCACAAGCCTCAGCTCACCTGATCTCAATGCAGAAAGGCGGCGGAGCGGGGGAGATGTGTATAAGAGACAGGTCTACCAGATGCTCCTGGAATGTGCAGCTTAGTATGTCCTCTGGTGAGCAGAGTTGAAGGTTATCAAGGCAGCCCCTTGCAGATACCCTCCCCTGCCCCAAGCTCCTTGTTTTCTATATTCTGGAGAAGAATTCTAGCTTCATGAGATATTTAGATTACTTTGGTTTCCAATTTAACACATGATATGGTTAGTAGTAATTACTAGTTTAGTTGCTAAGTTGTGTCCGACTCTTGAGACCCCATGGACAGAGTAGCGCGCCAGGCTCCTCTGTCCATGGGATTCACCAGGCAAGAATACTGGAGTGGGCTGCCATTTCCTTCTCTGGTGACATGGTTATGCTTCTTTCTAAAGAGATATCAGGCATCATGAGTCAGACTCTTCCTGATCCTGGTCATTTCCTAACTTATGTTGGCTCCTCATAATGCTAAGTCTGTAAGGGAACTTTGTTGTTTATCTCTGGCAAACATTAACTGATCACTCTGATACTGTGGAGAGGGTCTGGGTTGTAGAAGGGAAGCCACCGTGTCTTAGCTACTCTTCTCTATTCCCTGAAACCCACTAGAGAGACCTCAGTATTCGCTACCGTCCATTCCAGTCCTGGACCTTGCTGAGGTACCCATAACCTATTGCCTCTTCTCTAGTTACTGCGCCTTCACTTTTCAGACACTTTGTTATACCTTGAGTTAGATTAGCCCTTTGGGACCTTCTGAATGTTTGTCCCTTGTGTGTACCTCTACCATTATGCTTCTTACCTGATATTAAAATTACATGTTAACACGTCTGAGTCTCCCTCTAAATTGAAAGTCCCTTAAGGTCAGAAACTCTACATTTTTTTCATTTTACCCATAGTGACTGGGACTTTACCTGGCACATATAGATGCTCAGTTAGTATGTCCTGAGCTGAATTGTACAGTGTTTAGATAATAGCTTAAGGTAATAACTTAAGGAGAGATTTTAAAATGCCTTAAAACTCTAAGAGTCTTTCCATGACCAACCCATCTATGTCGGTTTATTCAGAAACCAACACATAATATTGGGGGACATGAGTTCATGCTGTCTCATTTCCATGGGAGGTGTGTGTGTGTCTGTCGTGTGATATACGCAGTCCTTTCTTCATTACTGCAGTTATTTGAAAACAATTCCAAAATGACTCTTTCAATTCTCTCCAGTAATGTCTCCATGTCTATGCCCTTCAATACTTTTTCATTTTTGTTTATCTCTCTGATACCTCTTAACGTCTCTATCATCTCTGACTCTTTCTCATTTGGTTCATATATCCTAAGGCAGGCTGGACAGCAGCCACTCTGAGTAGCAACTTTACAACTAACTCAGGACCAAGGACAGCAGCATGCATGTCTTTAAAGTGGGAGAGGAGCTTTAATGTGCTAAAGTTTATTCAACAATATGACTTTTGGGTATGGCCCTTCTCACCTATCAGGCTGCACTTGCAATTTTGCAAACCTGTTTTTTACTTTGGCTCTAGGTTTTACATGTCTGTGGTGGACCTGTGTCCAGTCTGTGCCCAATATGTCCCTCTGGCATTGCTTCCACCAATGGGCCATTTCATGTTTGGATGCCCGCTTGAATGCCTTCTATAATGACAGAAGCCTAAGCTGACTTTTCTTCAAGTCAACAGTTTCATTTTTAACGAAAGTCATAATATCCTGATTAAAGTAAAATTAATTAAATTGTTATTGATATGCACACTGGGGAAGAAGGAAAGACACTGAGAGTGAGGGTTCCAAGGAGTAAACCTTTTATATGTCTAAACCTCCACCATACACACCCTCTGCCTCTGAGTACCTGTATAGCTCTCTCTAAACATAGTAAAAAGCAAATATACTGCTAATGTTCAACAGCTTATTTATATTCATCTCTGGCTAATGTTCTGTGTTACTTTGAGGACCCATCCAAGAGTAATGCTCAGTGTAACAAAAAAACAATAAATCTCCCACCATCACCACCATCTGTAAGGTATGAGCACTTTAAATTACCTGATCAGTTAGAAAAGACTCTGTTAAGAAAAAGTGAGCAGTATAATTTCTTTTGAAGTGGCTATTTTCTTGTGTCCAGAGTACATTAAATGATGACAACTTTTCTGGGAAGGGAGGGAGGGAGAGTGAGTGAACCTGTGTATTGCAGCTGAGGTCTCAACTCAAGCTAATATTAAAGCTTGTGAAGAATAAACAGAAATGGTTTACTCATTAGCTGGGCTCAGAGAGGTGTTACCCATATGTTTAAAGTGCTAATTATTAGTGATCTTTAAAGGAGCTAATTTAGTAATGGTAAGTGTCACACATTTCTGCTCTTCAGAAGTAGCCTATTAGCCAGGCCTTTATATCAAATATTGACTTTAGGAAGTTAACAGTCAAATAGGCCACAGTTAGAGTTTGTGTCAAGCATGAGAGAGAGAAAGATGGAGATGGGGTAGAAGCAGACGCAAAGCAGGACCAGGAGAGGAAGAGGCACAGCTGCTATTAAGCACCTTTTGTGTAGAAGGCACTGTGGATGAAAAAGATTCAGTTCCTGGGTCACTCATTAAGCACCAGCTGTGCGCCATGCACTGGAGATATGGAGAAAAGCACCCAGTTCCTTCCCTTAAGAGCTTAAGAGTCTAGACAAAGATCTCAGCTCAGGGGTGGAGATCGCATTGCAGTGGGGTGCCTGCCATGTGATGTAGAGAGAAGGGAAGCCGGGCCAGCCTGGGCTCAGGAAGGAGTTAGGGAAGGTACTGTGGGGAAGAGGCACACTTCAGGATGAAGAAGGGCAGAAAGTGGGCATTGTGAGGAGTGACGCTCAAATGCATGCCAGAGTTCAGAGAAGGTAGACTTTGCATCCCAGGGATGCAAAGTCTACCTTCTCTGAACTCTGGCATGCATTTGAGCGTCACTCCTCACAATGCCCACTTTCTGCCCTTCTTCATCCTGAAGTGTGCCTCTTCCCCACAGTACCTTCCCTAACTCCTTCCTGAGCCCAGGCTGGCCCGGCTTCCCTTCTCTCTACATCACATGGCAGGCACCCCACTGCAATGCAATCTCCACCCCTGAGCTGAGATCTTTGTCTAGACTCTTAAGCTCTTAAGGGAAGGAACTGGGTGCTTTTCTCCATATCTCCAGTGCATGGCGCACAGCTGGTGCTTAATGAGTGACCCAGGAACTGAATCTTTTTCATCCACAGTGCCTTCTACACAAAAGGTGCTTAATAGCAGCTGTGCCTCTTCCTCTCCTGGTCCTGCTTTGCGTCTGCTTCTACCCCATCTCCATCTTTCTCTCTCTCATGCTTGACACAAACTCTAACTGTGGCCTATTTGACTGTTAACTTCCTAAAGTCAATATTTGATATAAAGGCCTGGCTAATAGGCTACTTCTGAAGAGCAGAAATGTGTGACACTTACCATTACTAAATTAGCTCCTTTAAAGATCACTAATAATTAGCACTTTAAACATATGGGTAACACCTCTCTGAGCCCAGCTAATGAGTAAACCATTTCTGTTTATTCTTCACAAGCTTTAATATTAGCTTGAGTTGAGACCTCAGCTGCAATACACAGGTTCACTCACTCTCCCTCCCTCCCTTCCCAGAAAAGTTGTCATCATTTAATGTACTCTGGACACAAGAAAATAGCCACTTCAAAAGAAATTATACTGCTCACTTTTTCTTAACAGAGTCTTTTCTAACTGATCAGGTAATTTAAAGTGCTCATACCTTACAGATGGTGGTGATGGTGGGAGATTTATTGTTTTTTTGTTACACTGAGCATTACTCTTGGATGGGTCCTCAAAGTAACACAGAACATTAGCCAGAGATGAATATAAATAAGCTGTTGAACATTAGCAGTATATTTGCTTTTTACTATGTTTAGAGAGAGCTATACAGGTACTCAGAGGCAGAGGGTGTGTATGGTGGAGGTTTAGACATATAAAAGGTTTACTCCTTGGAACCCTCACTCTCAGTGTCTTTCCTTCTTCCCCAGTGTGCATATCAATAACAATTTAATTAATTTTACTTTAATCAGGATATTATGACTTTCGTTAAAAATGAAACTGTTGACTTGAAGAAAAGTCAGCTTAGGCTTCTGTCATTATAGAAGGCATTCAAGCGGGCATCCAAACATGAAATGGCCCATTGGTGGAAGCAATGCCAGAGGGACATATTGGGCACAGACTGGACACAGGTCCACCACAGACATGTAAAACCTAGAGCCAAAGTAAAAAACAGGTTTGCAAAATTGCAAGTGCAGCCTGATAGGTGAGAAGGGCCATACCCAAAAGTCATATTGTTGAATAAACTTTAGCACATTAAAGCTCCTCTCCCACTTTAAAGACATGCATGCTGCTGTCCTTGGTCCTGAGTTAGTTGTAAAGTTGCTACTCAGAATGGCTGCTGTCCAGCCTGCCTTAGGATATATGAACCAAATGAGAAAGAGTCAGAGATGATAGAGACGTTAAGAGGTATCAGAGAGATAAACAAAAATGAAAAAGTATTGAAGGGCATAGACATGGAGACATTACTGGAGAGAATTGAAAGAGTCATTTTGGAATTGTTTTCAAATAACTGCAGTAATGAAGAAAGGACTGCGTATATCACACGACAGACACACACACACCTCCCATGGAAATGAGACAGCATGAACTCATGTCCCCCAATATTATGTGTTGGTTTCTGAATAAACCGACATAGATGGGTTGGTCATGGAAAGACTCTTAGAGTTTTAAGGCATTTTAAAATCTCTCCTTAAGTTATTACCTTAAGCTATTATCTAAACACTGTACAATTCAGCTCAGGACATACTAACTGAGCATCTATATGTGCCAGGTAAAGTCCCAGTCACTATGGGTAAAATGAAAAAAATGTAGAGTTTCTGACCTTAAGGGACTTTCAATTTAGAGGGAGACTCAGACGTGTTAACATGTAATTTTAATATCAGGTAAGAAGCATAATGGTAGAGGTACACACAAGGGACAAACATTCAGAAGGTCCCAAAGGGCTAATCTAACTCAAGGTATAACAAAGTGTCTGAAAAGTGAAGGCGCAGTAACTAGAGAAGAGGCAATAGGTTATGGGTACCTCAGCAAGGTCCAGGACTGGAATGGACGGTAGCGAATACTGAGGTCTCTCTAGTGGGTTTCAGGGAATAGAGAAGAGTAGCTAAGACACGGTGGCTTCCCTTCTACAACCCAGACCCTCTCCACAGTATCAGAGTGATCAGTTAATGTTTGCCAGAGATAAACAACAAAGTTCCCTTACAGACTTAGCATTATGAGGAGCCAACATAAGTTAGGAAATGACCAGGATCAGGAAGAGTCTGACTCATGATGCCTGATATCTCTTTAGAAAGAAGCATAACCATGTCACCAGAGAAGGAAATGGCAGCCCACTCCAGTATTCTTGCCTGGTGAATCCCATGGACAGAGGAGCCTGGCGCGCTACTCTGTCCATGGGGTCTCAAGAGTCGGACACAACTTAGCAACTAAACTAGTAATTACTACTAACCATATCATGTGTTAAATTGGAAACCAAAGTAATCTAAATATCTCATGAAGCTAGAATTCTTCTCCAGAATATAGAAAACAAGGAGCTTGGGGCAGGGGAGGGTATCTGCAAGGGGTTGCCTTGATAACCTTCAACTCTGCTCATCAGAGGACATACTAAGCTGCACATTCCAGGAGCATCTGGTAGACTGAAACAGGCTTTTTAACCTTGCATCAAAATGCATGTGGTGGGAAAGGCCTTGAAACTCATGAAAATACATGCAATTTATTGAATATATATCCATACATGTTCTTTTCTCTGAGAATTGTGTAATTCCAGTTTTCATGAGATGTCCAAGGGGTCAATGGCTCCCTAAATGGTAGAGAACCACTGGTCTAAAGCAAAGTCAAATGAAAGCCTACAATCTGTCTTGAGTTGTAATCAGTAAACCCCATCACCCAGCATCTGTCCCACTCATGGCCCACTAACAAGGTTTAGCTGAGACCCAATACAGTTGTTGGGCTTCCCTGGTGGCCCAGATGGTAAGGCATCTGTCTGCAATGCAGGAGACCTGGGTTCAATCCCTGAGTTGGGAAGATCCCCTGAAGAAGAAAATGGCAGCCCACACCAGTACTCTTACCTGGAAAATCCCATGGGCAGAGGAGCCTGGTAGGCTGCACCAACCAGGTGTAGTTGGCAAGCACTCCGACCATTCCTGCTCCCCAAAGCCAGATGCAAAAGAAAGTATCCCCAGTGGGAGAGCAGCTGCTGACTGACTGGGGTTGCAAAGAGTCGGACATGACTGAGCAAATTCACTTTCACTTTCACTTCAATACAGTTGTTGGGCAAGAAGAGAAAGTAACTAGAGAAGACAAATGATTTAGATTCCTCAGCTTGGATAAGAGGAATCTGGGGCAGATGGTAGGATGTGAAGGCTGAGTGCCAGATCCTATGTTCCAAAGATAAGCTTCAGAGATGGTTTTCTCTCATTACAGAGTTCCTGAAAGCCAGAATGAGTGAGGTTAAACACAAAATGAGTTGTGTAAATGTCTAGGCAGTGCCTTTCCTGGATGCCTTCTTAACTGAAGATTTCCCTGGCTTCTAGCAAAGTGATGACAACGTGACCCAAGACCACTCCTAGACCACGAGGGGTTATGGTCAGAATTAGAGTTGACAGAGAGAGTCTGCAAACTGATTTAACATGATCCCCCGGAGGCTGCATCGTGGCAGAATGAGAAGGAGGCTCTTAGATGTTCCTAGTAAGGCAGCCACACCAGAACTAGCCTGGCCACTATTTGATCATCAAATCATCTTGTACCAGATGGTGAGCTCTCTCAGGGAAGCACATCCTGAGAGGCAGCTCACATCCCTGAGTAAAGCACAGGCTCTGGATTCAGACAGAATAAGTCTGACTCTCAACTCCAGCATTTATTAGCTGTATGCCCTTGGACAGCTTACTTAACATCTCTGGGTCTGTTTCTTCATCAGAGATTTAAAATACCTACCTTACAGGCTGTGGTGATGATTAAAAGAGAAAATCTATATGAAGGTACCAGACACAGCTGATGGTAGGTCAACATGATACTCCTCTCTTCCTGTTCATCTTGGAAGTCCCAGCATGGGCCCTAATACATAGTAAGTGTTGACTGTGTCAATAAATGAGTTAATGAATAAGTGAATAGAGTAAATTCAGAAAACAGCAACTAAAAACTGCCTTTCCACCTTCCCACTACATACCTGTAAGCCAAGCTGTTCATACTTATCTGTGTAGTTGCTCTGAATTTTTATCATTCCTTTCTGCTACCTAATATCAGCTACTTGGCAAGCACTCCAACCATTCCTGCTCCCCAAAGCCTGGTCAGATGCAAAAGAAAGTATCCCCAGAGAGCAGCTGCTGACTGAGGACTCACCCTCTCCTTCTATGTCCAGAGAGCTATGGTCCTGGACACCCCTTCCACACTAATCTCTATGTGCTGGACCCTGTAGCTAGCCAGCCTTGCCTTTTCTTCCCTAGCTCCTCTTTCCCACTGTTCTGGGTTCCAGAGGAAGGTGTACTAATTCAGATGGCATTTCTGAGAAGTACCCCTACTGAAAACACACCCCAAAAGCAAGGCCGCCATCTGAGATGAGATGGCCCTGACATCTACCTGTAGGCAGAATCTTCACAGCCCTGTGAGGAGACACAACAGCTTGCGGGGAGAAACAAGAGGCCTGAGGGGAGTCCCTGCTCTGTGGATCTCTTCCCTGGTTGCCAAGCCATTGAGTGAAGAATTTACAGAGGCAGAAAGGGCTAAAGAGGTCCAAGAGCCAGGTGTGGAGGCCAGGGGAGTGGCAAACACAAATCCAGGTGAGTTGAATCTTCAGTCCACCTGCTACATAGGATAAATGGCCCCAAGCTGCTAAAATTCTCTGTTCTGGGTGCTATGAAAGTCTTTTCTCATTTATTCTCCAATACTTAGAATTTTTTTGCCAGTAATCTAAGCAGAATACCTCTAGGAGCCTAGGAAACCAGACCTTCTTTGCTCTCTTCTAGCTTCTTAAAGAAAAGGAACCCTTAACCATGGCCAGGGAGCTGTGAGGCTGCCTTGTCCATGGACAAATGCACACCAATACTCAGAAAACAGCTTGTATGCTAAGTACTAGAATCATATTAAAGTAGGGAGTAATGACGGGAGTAATGACGTTCGTTATGGCTTCATACTATTGAAAAATCACACAAAACCTAAATGTCGAACCACAGGGGACTGGTGAAACAATCCATGGTCTAACCACTCTCTGCAACCATTAAACATGACTGTACAATAATAATCAATGCCACAGGAATTGTCATGGTATAAGGTTAAGTGGGAAAGCCAGATTATAAAATAGCATGTACAACCTTATCCTAATTGTATATACACTGGTGAAAGTGAAAGTGAAGTCACTCAGTCGTGTCTGACTCTTTGCAACCCCGTGAACTGTATGTAGCCTACCAGGCTTCTCCATCCATGGGATTCTCCAGGCAAGAATACTGGAGTGGGTTACCATTTCCTTCTCCAAATTGTACAACCTTATCCTAATTGTATATACACTGGTACATGAGTATAAAAACCAGAAACACACACGCAGACAGTGGTTATCTCTGGAAAATGGGATTATGACTAATTTAATGGTTAACTGTTTTTCACTGTCCAATTTTTCTTATCTATTCTTGAAATAATTGAGAAGAGCAAGTTCCCTCCTTTGTATACTAATCTTTCATTTATAGGATCCTTATATAATAATATTCACACACTTAAAACATTTAATAATTAGGTTGTGGTTATGACAGAATCTGCAACCAACATTTTAAATCAAGCGTATTTAAAGTTAAGGATGGCTGTGTTATTCAGCTGTTCACTCTATGATGTGATTCCACGGCAAATTAAAAAGTGGCTACCATTCATCATAGATAAAGTTGTTCCATGACTGAAAAAATGAACTTCAAAGAAACTATAAAAAGAAATTTAATTTTTCATTAAATGCCAAATGCCATATATCCAAATAAAGTTTATCTCAGGAAGGCAAGATATTAAAGTTCAAGTAAAATAAAATTCAAATAAAATCAACATGGTTTTAGATTAAAAACTAAACATTATATCCTGTCTCTTATACACATCTAGATGTGTATAAGAGACAGGCGCTACTCTGTCCATGGGGTCTCAAGAGTCGGACACAACTTAGCAACTAAACTAGTAATTACTACTAACCATATCATGTGTTAAATTGGAAACCAAAGTAATCTAAATATCTCATGAAGCTAGAATTCTTCTCCAGAATATAGAAAACAAGGAGCTTGGGGCAGGGGAGGGTATCTGCAAGGGGTTGCCTTGATAACCTTCAACTCTGCTCATCAGAGGACATACTAAGCTGCACATTCCAGGAGCATCTGGTAGACTGAAACAGGCTTTTTAACCTTGCATCAAAATGCATGTGGTGGGAAAGGCCTTGAAACTCATGAAAATACATGCAATTTATTGAATATATATCCATACATGTTCTTTTCTCTGAGAATTGTGTAATTCCAGTTTTCATGAGATGTCCAAGGGGTCAATGGCTCCCTAAATGGTAGAGAACCACTGGTCTAAAGCAAAGTCAAATGAAAGCCTACAATGTGTCTTGAGTTGTAATCAGTAAACCCCATCACCCAGCATCTGTCCCACTCATGGCCCACTAACAAGGTTTAGCTGAGACCCAAAATTGTACAACCTTATCCTAATTGTATATACACTGGTACATGAGTATAAAAACCAGAAACACACACGCAGACAGTGGTTATCTCTGGAAAATGGGATTATGACTAATTTAATGGTTAACTGTTTTTCACTGTCCAATTTTTCTTATCTATTCTTGAAATAATTGAGAAGAGCAAGTTCCCTCCTTTGTATACTAATCTTTCATTTATAGGATCCTTATATAATAATATTCACACACTTAAAACATTTAATAATTAGGTTGTGGTTATGACAGAATCTGCAACCAACATTTTAAATCAAGCGTATTTAAAGTTAAGGATGGCTGTGTTATTCAGCTGTTCACTCTATGATGTGATTCCACGGCAAATTAAAAAGTGGCTACCATTCATCATAGATAAAGTTGTTCCATGACTGAAAAAATGAACTTCAAAGAAACTATAAAAAGAAATTTAATTTTTCATTAAATGCCAAATGCCATATATCCAAATAAAGTTTATCTCAGGAAGGCAAGATATTAAAGATTCAAGTAAAATAAAATTCAAATAAAATCAACATGGTTTTAGATTAAAAACTAAACATTATATCAGTTGAATAAATTTATTTTTTAAACATATGCTCAATTACTTTTATTGTAATAAAGTCCGGCAGACATGCTAGGGATAGAAGGAATGAATTTCTAAGTACTTATTATGTGCCAAAGGAATTTTCAACTAGGCTTCTATATGGAGGAATAAATGGATAAAAAGGGCTTCCCAGGTGGCTCAGTGGTAAAGAATACACCTGCCAATGCAGAAGATGTGAGTTTGACCCCTGGGTTGGGAAGATCCCCTGAAGGAAGAAATGGCAACCCACTCCAGTATTCTTGCCTGGAGAATCCTATGGACAGAAGAGCCTGGTGGGCTTCAGTCCATAGGTTGCAAAGAGTCAAGACACAACTGAGCGACTGAGCATGCATGCACATGGATAAAAATAATTAAATATGTTTTCGAAAAAAGATGAATAATGGGTTGGGTTTGCCCTACTAGATATTACAATATATATTTTTTAACTACAATTATTAAAAAGTGGCACAGACACAAGAATTAACATGAAAATGAATGGTACCTGATTCATAGACCTAATACAGATCTGACATTTAAGAACCTAATATATGATAAGAGAAGAAACTAAAGCAAATTATTAAATAAATGGCACTGGAAAAAGAGACTAATTAGAAAAGAAAAATCAAGTTAATTCTCATAACTTCACCCTATATACCACAATAAATTTTATACAGATTAGAAAACCAAATCTTAAAAATGACATATAAAAAAAAACACCTTAGGAGAAAACATGGGTGAGTATTTAACTGACCCCCTGAATGACAAAGAACTCTCTAAACATGAAAACACTGAAAAAATAAAAAAGGAAAATGTGATTTTTGTCTATGGAAATTTTTAAAGCTATACATCAGAGTATAAACAAAACTTAGAATGCAAATGACAAGCTGGAAAACATATTTGCAACAAAACTGACAAAGGATTAATACTATTCCCACCTGAAAAACAGGCAAAGAATATAAATACACATTTCAAAAAGAGAAACAGTAATAAACAAGAAAAAGTGGTCAACCTAATTAGTAATCAAGGAACTGCAAACTAAACAATGAGATGTTTTAAAATCTGTCAGATTTGCAAAGATTTTGAGAAGGCGACAATCCTCAGTGCAGGCAAGAATTCCAGACTCGCCCACTCTGTCCACACCCCTGCCAGTGCAAGTAACACGGCTGCAACCTTTCCAGAAGGCACCTTGGTAATATGACTCATGGATAATTCTGTATACAATGACCTAGTAATTCAATTCCCCTCTGGATGCCCATCTAAGGAACTAAGGAAAAATGAGGGCAAATACCTGAGGACAAGGGGGTTTCAAGCAGCACTTTTAACTATGGTCCCAAACTGCAAACAGCTTAAATGTCCAACAGAAGGGGACTAGTCAGATAAACTTGGGAGAGTTCTAAATGGAATACCAATCAGCCATTAAAATTTTTATTTTTGAGTAATTTACAATTTCATGGAAGAATGCTTATAATACATAAAGTAAAAAAATAGGATACTAATGATACATGTACTATACAACACTAGGTTAAATCATATGAAATTGCTGAGGCTCAACTGTTTTTTTTACCTTCTGAAATATCAATTTGGTATGTTCCCAAATATGGATATATTTCCGGGTTGTGAGGCTTATGATGATATTTTCTTCTTCATACTGTTCTATAGCTTTCCACATTGCTTCAGTGAACATGTATCAAAATTTTTAAGCTGTATATTTATGTGAAGACCATGTGAAGAAACATCCAAAACTAAAATCTGTAACAAATCACCTTTTTCCCTCTTGTCTCAATTTTACAGTTCTCTGCCTCCTTGATCTCTTAATATCCATGCTACTCATCTGTGTCTCTCTTTTAATTTATCTTCATGTTCTGTAATTTGTTCTTTGGGGTTAATCCCCAGAAAAAGAAGCAGGGCCCTAGAAAAGGTCTGACCTGTTCTATCAGTCCCCTTTCCTCCAAGAAGACTTCCCAGACCAGGCATGAGTATCAAGAGATTTCTAATGCCCAGAAGTGGTCCCATGCTTTCCAGTCAGTGAAGTATCACAGAAGAGGAAAGCAGGCAGCCTCCTCACTGGAAATCCTCCCAGCTTGTGTCACTGCCAATCCCCTAGAGCTGGGAGTGAGGTTCCTGTCCCTGCTTCACGGTAGGATCACAGAAAAAAGGTAAAAGGTCACCCACAGGCTTGGGGAGAGGCAGGCAGTAGCTTCCCTCCAACAGCACGACGGTGAGAATGAGTCCATCACCTGTAGCCTGGTATCTTGTGCTCTGTGTTCTTGGCACTTTTGTATGCTAAATGATGAGGACCTTTGATGACTTGTCCTTTCCCAGAACTTCTTGACTATGCCACTCACAGAGCTCTTAGGCCCCATGGGGTGGCAGAAAGAGCATCAGACTTGGGAGTCAGATGATCTAGGTTCAACTCGATATATCAACTTAGCCACTTTGAGGAGGTTCTTCACCCTCTCTAGTGTCTCAGGTGTGAGGACATAACTCTGCTGATTGAACCCTGAACTCTAGGCAGGCACCAGTTTGCAGGGCAAACATGGGACTAGACACTGGTTAACTGTGTGGCTATGTCCCCAATCCCATTCAGGGAACACGGTTCCCAGTGTGGGGTGAGATCTCTGTCAAAATAACCAAAGTCACATCCCTGAATTCCTACTCGTGCTAGGACAAGTGGATGAGTGAAACCTGAGAGTCAGGCTCAGTTCTTCATGCAATGCCAGACCTAGTCATGTCCTGCCGCCTCTTCCAACCTCTTTCTCTTGCGACAACTGAATGCATCCTTATAACCTCTAGATGCATAAAGAAATGGATCGCCATCCCAGGGCCTTCACATCTTCACCAGTCTCCCAGAGTAAAGCATCACTTCGTCTTACCTCCCTCTCCCATGACCCTCATCCAGAAAGAACTCCTAAACGTGCCCAGCAGCTCTACAAACAGGTCCTGGCAGTGGGCTTATCAGAGACAACAACATTCCTTCTCAGAGCACTGGTCTGTGACAAAACGTGCCCTGTCCTAGAGCACCCCATGGGGGGGCCAGAACCAGTGGAATGACATATTTAGAAAGCCCTTACAGACTGCCAGTCCTTCATTTACAAGAAAGGGAAACTGAGATCCAGTGAGAAAAAGGCTCTCAAGGCCACACGATGAGTGTAGAAACCCAATTTCAGTCAAGCGTTCTCTGTTCCCTGCCACACAGCCTGAAGAGTATCCCCACTATAGATACTTAATAGTAGAATGCAAGGATGGGTAGATGATAATTCAGAGCTTTGCTATTCAACCAGCTACATGAGGCTATTTAAATATCAATTAATTAAACAAAATTAAAAATTCAGCCTCTCAGTCACATTTGATGTAGCTAATGGCTGTCATATTAGAGAACACAGAGAATATCTTCATCACTGCAGAAAAGTTCTACTGACAGTGACAATCATTTAGGTGGATAGAAGATGGATAGATATCCTATAAGACAAAAAGTTCCCTGGGGGCAAGGTCTACGTCAAGTACTCCCGTGAGATGTACTGAGGAATGCTCTCCATATCCCATACCCAATGACTCAGTGACTGAGAGAACAGCCCATAATACAATCAACAAAGGGCTCAGCCAGTACGGACCACAAGTCCAAGAAACACAGATCACATCCGAGGGAGCTTCCTGGGCCTAAGCACAGGAGTCTATGGCAGAAACAAGCGGCTTCCGTCTCCTCTCCTCTTTTTTCAAAAAGTATGATTATCAATTTTTGAAACTTGATCAAATTTTCCCATAGGTACCAAAGGTCTCAGTTACTAACCACCAGCCTCACACAGATGCTTCCGAGCCTCGGTCACTTTGTGAGGCAGCTGTGCAGCAGGCAAAAAGAAGCTGAAAGGAGAAAGGAAATCCTCAGGTTCCCTGGTGGGAAAGTCTTCACTAACCTCTCATTTTCAAGAGGCAATTTGAAACCCTGCATGTGTGCTTACTTTGTAGTGTTTAATCACCCTCCATCAGGCCAACAAAAAGTTGACTGGTCATAACAGAAATCAGGCTGTCATGCTATAGAGAAAGTCAACCTGCCCGATGGCTTTGTAAGCCCACAGTCCAACATGTGACAAGGTGAGAAGTCTCTTAAAAGACTGGGTGAATATTCTGTCAAGAAAAAAGCCCCTGTGCAAACAGGCTTGACTTGTTCTGGTCTATTCAAAATTTGGAGTAGAAGCCTGATTAAGAATACTTTTGCCAATTAAAAAATTAGTTTTAGAAATTCAGGATGCTCAGACTCCAGTAATGATATCCTTTAAAAGATTTTATTGGAAAAAAAATTGCTTTACAATATCATGCTGGTTTCTGCCCTACATCGACATGAATCAGCCACATGACCCCTCCCTCCTGAAGCTCCCTCCTATCTCCCACCCTATCCCATCCCTCTGTGTTGTCACAGAGCATTGGGCTGAGTTCCCTGTGCCACAAAGAAAAGTCTTACTACATAAAGTTTCAGTCATTAAAATGAGAGACATCAGCTACTTACAGAGAGCAGAAAAAGACCAGGTCCTCTGGATATTTTTTTCTTTTTTTTTAATTGAAGTATAGTTGATTTATCCCTGCATATTTTCAACACCTGAAGGTCCAACTATACATGAGACAAAGAAAAGATCTACTCTGAATTCTACTGGCTCAGTTAAGGCAATTGATACAGTTAATCTTTAGTCTTAATAAGATCTCAATGAACATTCAGTTTCTTTTCTATAGCCAATGAGTATATTTTTATTAGCAATTAATAATCTACTTTGCTATTTCAATTTTAAGACATTTTTTCTTATAACAATAGAATTCTCTTTTGCTTTGGAGTGCCCTAGCTCCATTTTTCAGGAGGAAGATTCATCAGTGTTCAATCTCAAAAAAATGTTACTTAGTATCACTGTGCCTCAGTTGTACCATCAGCAACATGTAAGTAGCACCACCTCATAAATCTTGTGAAAATCAACTGAGATTATGTGCATGTCTTTTGACCGGTTCTAAGGAGTCTAGGTGCTGGAGTGAATGAATGAATGAATGAAGTGTCTGAACTATGTGACTGATGTGTCAATGGACTCAGCTGTACAAACCTGGAAGCCAACAAACTGCAGAAACGATTCACAATTTAAGAGTCATTCATGTACTGTCAGCTCCTAAGATACAATAAGTGGGAGGAAATAAGCTGCCTACAGAAAGCATGCCTTGCAAATTCAGGCTACTGCAAAGGTGAGAACATTACAGTTTTCCCGTGAGAAAAAAATCTTCCCTTCCACTCTAAAGTTTTATGATTGTGTATCTGTGCAAATGGAAAGAACAGTTAATCTAATAAGTTTCAGCTTTGGAGTTCTAGGATTAAAATCTACTCATTAAAATCCGTATGTAGATTTGGATTTGGAAGTGTTCCCCATTTGACTTGGATCCAGGTATGTAGAGAGTAATTGAGTCATATTTATGTTATTGTTTCATGCTATAATGCTTCTGACATGGAAGGAAACTGGACTGAGAATCTGAATTTGTTTGTGGCTTTTTCAAAGTCTCTTCCCCTTTCTGACCTTCATTTCGAACACCAGTAAAATGAACAAGCCAGGCAAGATGATGACTGAGGCCAGTCCTCCCCGAGCTGTCCTGGGCCTAATTCTGTTTGTTGTAGAAGAGATAATGGTGTGCAAGAAGATAGAGAAGCAGGCATCCCAGAGGGGAAGTGAGAACCTAAGGGTGAAAATCATGCTAGGAAAATACCATATTTAATTAATTATAAAATGCATCATTAGTTTATATACCACTAAGAAAGAAAAAACTATTGCAAGCTTCCTAATTTGAGAGATGGCAAAATGTGATGGTAAAGGGGAATCTCATAATGAAATATGGGAAAGTACTTATTACATTACTGGGTATTTATTATACTCTAGGAATTAAGTGTTTTAGATATTATCTTTATTTAACTCAAAAACAATCCTACAAGATAGAAACGTATGATCTTATATGAAAGATCAGCATTTTACAGAAGAGATGATTGAGGTACAGATGGTTTACATCATTTACTTAAGACCCTATAACTAGTCCATAAGAAAGGTGAGATATGAACCTATAACTATTTCACTCCAAACTCCATCTTTTTAACCTTTTACCCTTTGAACAAGGCTGGAGCATTTGATGCAAAGTGAAAACAAGTGTCTGATGGAGACAGGGCTGAAGTACTAAACTGTCAGGATACATTAAGGGAACTTATTAGAGTAAAATACTTAGAACTAGAAGGACCTTAAAGACAATGTATCACAAGCATATACTTTACAAAGAATCTAAAGCCCAGAGAGGGGATATGTCATTTGTGCAAGGTTATAGCAACAGTTAGAACTGGACATGGAACAACAGACTGGTTCCAAATAGGAAAAGGAGTACGTCAAGGCTGTATATTGTCACCCTGCTTATTTAACTTATATGCAGAGTACATCATGAGAAATGCTGGACTAGAAGAAACACAAGCTGGAATCAAAATTGCCGAGAGAAATATCAATAATCTCAGATATGCAGATGACATCACTCTAATGGTAGAAAGTGAAGAGGAACTAAAAAGCCTCTTGATGAAAGTGAAAGTGGAGAGTGAAAAAGTTGGCTTAAAGCTCAACATTCAGAAAACAAAGATCATGGCATCCGGTCCCATCACTTCATGGGAAATAGATGGGGAAACAGTGGAAACAGTGTCAAACTTTATTTTTATGTGGTGTTGGAGAAGACTCTTGAGAGTCCCTTGGACTGCAAGGAGATCCAACCAGTCCATTCTGAAGGAGATCAGCCCTGGGATTTCTTTGGAAGGAATGATGCTGAAGCTGAAACTCCAGTACTTTGGCCACCTCATGCGAAGAGCTGACTCATTGGAAAAGGCTCTGATGCTGGGAAGGATTGGGGGCAAGAGGAGAAGGGGACGACCGAGGATGAGATGGCTGGATGGTACCGCCGACTCGATGGACGTGAGTCTGAGTGAACTCCGGGAGTTGGTGATGGACAGGGAGGCCTGGTGTGCTGAGATTCATGGGGTCGCAAAGAGTCGGACACGACTCAGCGACTGAGCTGAACTGAACTGATATAGCCAGTCCTAGTGGCTCAGACCGTAAACAATCTGTCTACAATGTGGGAGACCTGGATTCGATCCCTGGGTCAGGAAGATCCCTTGGAGAAGGGAATGGCTACCCACTCCAGTACACTTGCCTGGAGAATTCCATGGACAGAGGAGCCTGGTGAGATTCAGTCCACGGGGTTGGCAAAGAGTCCAACACAACTGAGCAATTATCACTTTCACTTCACATACAGCCAATCAGTGTAAAAGCTAGGATTCTAGAATTTTGCCAGGTAATAAAATCAAGCTTGCCAGTCTATAATTGCCTGAGTCGGCAATTCCCATCTTTCTACATCCTAGGCATTTCCCATTTTTATACATTGATTTCTTAGTGATTTGCCTGTGATGACATAGGCAAGTTCCTTCAGTGCTCCAGGATGCAATTTATTCAAGACTGAGATACAGAGCATTCTCAAAGCAGTGTGGGGAGGTGGACAGAGCAGGAGCGCCAGGGGTTCTAATCCCCCTAGCTCTAGAAACCCTGCAGGCTTAGTTTCTCTGTCCTGTGGACTCGTATGTAAAATGAGGCTAATAACACCAATCTCACACAGAGACAATGTCTACACAGTCCTGATGGTGCATCAATGGCAGACATTTTGGCTAAGATTGTTGCAATAGCTTGGGGTTTGTAATATGCCCTCACCTTTCTTGGCCGTCAGTTCTTACGTGGATAATCTGTTGTGCATTTTCCAATCTGAACTGTATCTTCTTTGGCTGGATACAGTGGGAGCAGGATGACAGACTTGACCCTTACCTTCTCCATTTCCCTTTAAGATAATTCAAATTTTCCAAGATGAAAACCACAACCCTTCTCTATACTGTTCTCAAGCTTGTCTCCTGCTAGCTTTAATTTTGTTACCTGACTTGACTTTAAATTTTTGTATAAGGCCTTTAAACATCTAGCTCCTCGAAGAAGTCCCTTTCCTTTCATAATTCATGCTGCTCATCTTAAAGTGAAGGCCAACCTCTTTCCAAAGTGTGGGCAGTCCTCAAGATTTCATAGTCACTTGAAGCTCAAGGTCAAAACAACCTACGTTTAAACTTCCAGCCATTGGGAATTGAATGCCAGTACAGGAAAAGCCCCTTCCTACCTTTTCAGGGATCTTTGTTCTTCTAGTTACATATGTGTGAAAAGACAAAGTGTGATAATTATGTTGCAGGCTGCCAGGAGCTAGGGCGGACCCTCAAGCTGGGAAGTGGAAACTGCCAAAGAAACTGAGTAGCCAGGATGTGGGCTGACTTAACAGTCCTACTTTCCATTTTAAAGGCACCCAACCAGGGGGAAGCATGTGCCCAGCTCCACAGTCAGCCACTCTATGGAAAGCCCAGCTGGTGAAACCAGCGGGCATAATCAAGGCACCTCCACCTCTGTGGTGATAGACTACCTCACAAAATATATGCTTTGTAAATCAAGCATCACAAGAGCCCAGATTTCAGCTCCCACTTTTGCAAGTCCTTGTGACTATTTTGTTCTTGCTACTTTTGTGAGACTTGGCAGTAAATGTTTGCTACAAGGATTAAAGGCTACTGGAGACCTGGGTTCAATCCCTGGGTCAGGAAGATCCCCTGGAGAAGGAAATGGCAACCCACTCCAGTATTCTTGCCTGGGAAATCCCATGGACAGGGGAGCCTGGTGGGCTCTAGTCCATGGGGTCGCAAAAGAGTCAGACATGACTGAGTGGCTAACACACCTAGGGATGGAAGCCCTAAGTGCCTTTCATACCTGATGTGAAGTCTCACAACTACCCTATGAGATATATATTATTTCTGCATTTTATGGATGAAAACTAAAAGTGAGTGAAATAAAATAATTTACCCAAAGTTATAGGACTAGAGCATAGGGAACTCTCAATATTCTGTGAATAAAACCTATATGAGAAAAGACTCTGAAAGTAATATCTGTGTATGTATAACTTAACCACTTTGCTGTACACCTGAAACACAGCATTGTAAATAAACTATACTCCAATAAATTAAAAAAAAAAAAAAAAACTGAAAACACACAAAGTTATAGGGCTAGGAAAGGATGAAATCAGAATTTGAATTCAGGTCTATCCCATTCCAATGACTGCACAAAACCTCAAATTTTATATGGATCTATCTCATCTAGTTCCTGAGCACTCTGGGTCAAGGCACATTCGGAGTATCTGCAGCCTTAGACACACAGTTTTGATGTATCTGGGTTGAGCCTCCAGTGCCTGAGTTTCTATAGAGTCAGAAGACAGTCAGACTGCTGAGCCTCTGCCTCGGTTTCCTGCTGAGCACTGCAATTAGTACCCTGCAGCTAGCATTGTGATCTAAAGCTCCACCTGACTGATTAGAGCCTGGCTCGTCACTTGCCATGCCCCTCAACTGGAGCAGGCCAGAGGGAAATGTCTTAGCCCTGTGCTCCCAAGTCACTGTCTGGGAGCCTGCCAGGAGTGGATAGATGGCCCCACAGGGTAGGACCACAGACTCCCTTGACCCTGAGGGTCTCTCACCACTTGTAGACTCTGGTAACACCTCCTCCCAGGATTGCCCTAATCTCCTTCCCCTACCTTGGATGGTGAATGGTGGTGCTGGACTGCAAGAAACTTTCTTTTGTGATGCTCCACTGGATCCCATGTATTTCACTGCTCAATTGTGTCCAACTCTTTGCGACCCCATGGACTATAGCCTGCCAGGATCCTGTGTCCATGGGATTTTACAGGCAAAAATACTGGAGTGAGTTGCCATTTCCTTAAGCATCTACAAGTGATGAGAGACCCTCAGGGTCAAGAGGCTAAGCATAAGAAGTCTTCTGCAGTGACCTGGCTTGTCCTAGATCCATGGTGGCAACTATTTCCACCAAGCCCTGCAAGGACAGGCCAGAGACTGGCCAGATGCTCACCAAACCCATTGCCTCTTCTTCTGGAGGACACAATTCTTATTTTTTCCACTCTCCTTTCCTTTTCAGAGCAGTCATGTGACTAAGCTCTAGCCAATGAAATATAGGCAGAAGTGTTATGTGCCACTTCCAGGACTAGCCCTTAAAATCGTCCCACACATGTGTCCTCTACTCTCTCTCTCCTCTCTTCTGAAGGCTGAAAGCAGAGTTCCACTAGAGGACTCCACGGAACGGCAGAGTCACTAAAGAGAAATGGAACATCTGGAGTGAACTATGATGTGAGCAAGAAATAAGCTTCTATTACACTACCCCTGATACTTGTAGATTATTTTAGTAGGCAACATATGCTGACCAATTAGCAGAGAACACCAACGCTGTTGACATAATTTGGGGTGAAACATGGTAATGGTAAACTATGCAGGCTGAAGAAATTACTTTCTCCATTCCAAAATCTCTGTCTAGTGTTCATGTGTAAGGAGTAGACAGGTCTCATTTAAAATCAATAAGGATATGGCAGTGATGTGGGTACCAAAACTGTGGGAGAACTTCAAAGAGAAGGAGAAAAATAAATATAAAAAAAGAATAATTTAGGGGGACTTGCCTGGAAAATCCCATGGATGGAGGAGCCTGGTGGGCTGCAGCCCATAGGGTCACGAAGAGTCAGACACGACTGAGTGACTTCCCTTTCACTTTTCACTTTCATGCATTGGAGAAGGACATGGCAACCCACTCCAATGTTCTCGCCTGGAGAATCCCAGGGACGGGGGAGTCTGGTGGGCTGCTGTCTATGGGGTCACACAGAGTCGGACACGACTGAAGCGACTTAGCAGCAGCAGCAGCAGAACTACTTCAGAGAAGGCAATGGCACCGCACTCCAGTACTCTTGCCTGGAAAATCCCTTGGATGGAGGAGCCTGGTAAGCTGCAGTCCATGGGGTTGCTAAGAGTCGGGCACGACCAAGTGACTTCCCTTTCGCTTTTCATTTTCATGCATTGGAGAAGGAAATGGCAACCCTCTCCAGTGTTCTTGCCTGGAGAATCCCAGGGATGGGGGAGCCTGGTGGGCTGCCGTCTATGGGGTTGCACAGAGTCGGACACAACTGAAGCGACTTAGCAGCAGCAGAACTACTTAGAATTCAGTAGTTACTGGGCTCTCTATTCTCCTCTCTGAAAGAGCTGATCCATTCCCATGCCTCTGACAAACACATGTGAAAGTATCAGGTAAATTTCAAAGATAGATATTAACACAAAGCACTGTGACTGTTTTTATTCCCAAATCTAAATCCTTGACCTTGTCTCTCACCCAGCCTAGCTCCAGCTGCAGGGCCAACCACCAGCAGGTGTTTCCATTTGGACGCAAAGTTCAAATCTTCCTCTATTCTCAACTTTGTCCCCATCCTGTCAGAGAGGGGAATCATCACTTGCTTCACACCTAACATATGCCATATCCATATGTAGTAATTATAATATATAATATTACATATACATGATTATAGTAATCACCTAATTAAATTCTCTTATATTCTTTCCTGATATAAATGTCATTATCTCATTTGTAGATGTGGAAGCTGAGATTCATAGACGTTATAAAACAATTTGGCCAAGGTCACACAATTAGTAACTAGGAAGAACAATTTTCATTTATGTAAAACCTATGACTGATGAGAGTGCTTCCTTAAACAGCTAAATACACCTGGTGGTGTGCTATAGCCTATTGTTCTGGTTCCCAAGAGCCAATGGTAATCATCAGAATTTTTGCCAGCTGGTTGTTAAACAGGTTATTAGCTTGAAAACTGCCACAGACAGAAGTATTTACACGTTGGAAATTGGCAAATGCTACAAACGCTACAATCAGGACTTTCATTCCTCCATCACTAACTACACCTTTCTATTTGGACCAGTTAGGCAGGCAACACTGTTGTTCTGTTGAGATTTCAGGAATAATAATTAGAAGGAAAAAGCCTTATGGAAGACTTTGCAAACAAAAACTCAACAAAAGTAAAGGCAAACATTACCAAGATACAAAGCAGTGAGGAAGAAGTATGAGTCCTTCAGCATGGCTCAAGCTTCTGACAATTCCATACAAGCTCTCCCAGTAAACTGGTAAGAATTAAAAAGAACACCACCAGTTTAGGAGGAAAAGCAGTTAAACTGTAGGGCAATGTGAAGAAATGCTATGGAAAGAAAGATCATAAAGATTTAGTTTTGAACTAAGGGATGAGGGAGGTATTACAAGCCCCTTGGGGTCACTTCTGAAGTAGGGATTATTAAAAAAACTTTTTTTAACCCCCAAATCTGCAGTTAGCACATTAATGCAGCAGCACCCATAATCCAAAGCAGAAGATAAAATCACATGATGCATTCCAAAGCCAAAGATAAATAACTGGAATACTTCCTTTGATCAGCTGCACATGGTTTACCTTCTGTAATCAAAGTGTATCTTAATTAGATGAGCATGTGTATATATACAGTATTTAGGGAAAGGAGGTTAGAAGCTTACAAAGTGGTTAGGGGCACTCAGCCCACATTCACTTTTTTTTTTTTTTAAGTAAACACTCCCCCTGTGGAAAATAATCCCCATATGAAAAATAAAAAAATTGGTGTTTTTATTTGTGGCCTAGAGGAGTTATTCCCAAACCTGGCTTATCACCAAATTTGGCCTAAAAAAAATTTAAACATAGACTTTGGTATCTATATTTAGATTTAGATTCAAGGAGTATAAGAAACTCAATATGTGTTTGCCAGAACTAAACTGACTCATAAAAGCATAACACCAAAGCAATAATTTTTGTTAAAGGATTAAAGAATCCTAACAAGAAACCTAAACAAGGTTGACCAACCAACCCCAGTAAAGCCAGAGAGGGAAAAGCACTTAGGGCAGAGGGACTGAAGGGAATTCCAGTTTTTGAAGAGGTTACACCAGATGAAGCTGGACTCTGGGAAGGAAGACTAATTGCCACTTATTAACTATGTTTGGGGAGAAGGCAATGGCACCCCACTCCAGTACTCTTGCCTGGAAAATCCCATGGATGGAGGAGCCTGGTAGACTGCAGTCCATGGGATCGCTAAGAGTCACACATGACTGAGCGACTTCACTTTCACTTTTTACTTCCATGAATTGGGGAAGGAAATGGCAACCCACTCCAGTGTTCTTGCCTGGAGAATCCCAGGGATGGGGGAGCCTGGTGGGCTGCCGTCTATGGGGTCGCACAGAGGCAGACATGACTGAAGCAACTTAGCAGCAGCAGCTATGTTTGGAGGGTGAATGACAGTCTCACTGGGCTTCAGAATTCGTATCTAGGAGATGAGGAGAGTCACGCCAAAACTGAGAGGTGCTTTCCATTCTCCAACTGCCTATCACAGTTTCTGGCACAGAGGAATTCATTGTTAGATATTTCTCTATTATTATTTTCTCCTTTTACCCTGCTTTGGGAACATGCAGTTCAGTTCAGTTTGCTCAGTTGTGTCTGAACCTTTGTAACCCATGAATTGAAGCACACCAGGCCTCCCTGTCCGTCACCAACTCCTGGAGTTCACTCAAACTCATGTCCATAGAGTCAGTGATGCCATCCAGCCATCTCATCCTCTGTCGTCCCCTTCTCCTCCTGCCCCCAATCCCTCCCAGCATCAGAGTTTTTTCCAATGAGTCAACTCTCTGCATGAGGTGGCCAAAGTACTGGAGTTTCAGCATTAGCAACATTCCTTCCAAAGAAATCCCAGGGCTGATCTCCTTCAGAATGGACTGGTTGGATCTCCTTGCAGTCCAAGGGACTCTCAAGAGTCTTCTCCAACACCACACTTCAAAAGCATCAATTCTTCAGCACTCAGCTTTCTTCACAGTCCAACTTTCACATCCATACATGACTACTGGAAAAAACACAGCTTTGACTAGACGGACCTTTGTTGGCAAAGTAATGTCTCTGCTTCTGAATATGTTATCTAGGTTGGTCATAACTTTCCTTCCAAGGAGTAAGCGTTTTTTAATTTCATGGCTGCAGTCACCATCTGCAGTGATTTTGGAACCCAAAAAATAAAGTCTGACACTGTTTCCCCATCTATTTCCCATGAAGTGATGGGACCAGATGCCTTGATCTTCGTTTTCTGAATGTTGAGCTTTAAGCCAACTTTTTCACTTTCCTCTTTCATTTTCATCAAGAGGCTTTTTAGTTCCTCTTCACTTTCTACCATAAGGGTGGTATCATCTGTATATCTGAGGTGATTGATATTTCTCCCGGCAATCTTGGTTCCAGTTTGTGCTTCTTCCAGCCAGCGTTTCTCGTGATGTACTCTGCATAGAAGTTAAATAAGCAGGGTGACAATATACAGCCTTGACGTACTCCTTTTCCTATTTGGAACCAGTCTATTGTTCCATGTCCAATTCTAACTGTTGCTTCCTGACCTGCATTACAGGTTTCTCAAGAGGCAGGTCAGGTGGTCTGGTATTCCCATCTCTTTCAGAATTTTCCAGTTTATTGTGATCCACACAGTCAAAGGCTTTGGCATAGTCAATAAAGCACTGGGACCATTATCCATTGCCAAAGCTTTGGAAGCTGTTGCCCGGGTGCTTCCAACCTCCCTCTCCCAGGCTCAGAGTATCTTCTGAAGATGACAGAGAAAGTTCATCACTGCACCAGGTCAAAAATCAAGAAAGCCCCTTTCACGTGGCTCTGCTTTCAACTCTGCATGACCTTGAACAAACTTGTTTCCCTTAGTCTTAGTTTCTAGCCCTGACAAATGGGCAAAATAAAAAAGAACCGGTCCTGGCCAAAAAGCTCTAATGAAGAGCCCAGGAGAATGGGTTAACATTAAGCACCAGACAGCTCAGGGATAACAAGACAGTTGTCACTGTCCCTGGGAGCTCTCTCCCCCTCCTGTGTCAGGGAGATGGTTGGTACTCCCAGACTGCTGCACTGAGCTTCTGCTAATTGGAGACTTGATGACAGATGACACCAAGTTTCTAGGAGATAAAATGATCTCTCCAGCCCCAGAGCTCTGCAGTGAGGAGGAGGGAGGATAGGAAGCTTCCCCTGAGTGCTGCAACCAAGGTTCCTGAGGGCAGCACATAAAACATTCATGGAACTCGAGCCACCACTAGAACATGTCAGGGGCATAGTAAACAAGCAAAGCTAAGAGCGGAGAATGCTTCTGGCCTACCCTGCCAGCTGCCACAACCCAGTGGGAACCAGCTAGGGCCAGCCAGGAGCAGCAGGACAGTCATGGAGGACCACAGCAGCTTGAGAGCACCAGGGACTCTGGAAGAGTCTCAGGAATTAAGGGAAGGGTACTTTTGTTCCCTACCAGAGAGGAAAACAGGCATGTCTTGAAAAAAAAAAAAGGTGATGATGCAAAATTAGGAGGGAAGGACCCTAGTTTGTACTTGTTGTAAGAGATCATCACAGGAGAGACAAACAAAGGCCACATGTTGGAGAAGGCAGACTTGGGAAGAGGGAAGGGTTGGATGAGTTTGTAAGAATGCAACCTGAATAAAAGTGAAGGAGAGAGACAAACAGGAGGAGAAAGGGTTCCAAAAAACTAGGATACCCAAACTTTATTAAAAGAGTAGGGTGGAGTGGCTGCTATTTATCAACACAGGAAAGAAAATTCTAGATCTTTAGGTTGACTTCTTTCTAATTTAAATTTTTGAAGTCACTTCCATGTAAATGTAGCACACCAAACACATGGGATTTCACACTTCCAACTTGAGTTAACTCTGAAGACACCATATTTTCTCTCCATCCACCTCATCCCCTCATCAAGTGAAGGGAGGTAGGAGGTGGGGAGGGGTGACAGGGTAAGGAGTGACAGAAAATGCCCAGATGGCCCTAGCCTGCTGACTGGGTCATCCTCATTTCCAGCAGCTCCTGCTCATAACTCCAAAGCCCAAGTCTAACTAGAGATGGGGAGATATCCCAAGTAAAAGCCACTTCTTCCTAAGATGGGAGCCACATCATTGGAGTAACTCCCATGGCTATGTTTATGGATTTAATTCATAACAAATTAATTTAAGTTCATTTCAGTTGCTCAGTCGTGTCCGACTCTTTGCGACCCATGAATTGCAGCATGCCAGGCCTCCCTGTCCATGACCAACTCCCAGAGTTCACCCAAACTTACGTCCATCGAGTCGGTGATGCCATCCAGCCATCTCATCCTCTGTTGTCCCCTTCTCCTCCTGCCTCCAATCCCTCCCAGCATCAGAGTCTTTTCTAATGAGTCAACTCTTCGCATGAGGGGACCAAAGTACTGGAGTTTCAGTGTCTGGTATTCCCATCTCTTTCAGAATTTTCCACAGTTTATTGTGATCCACACAGTCAAAGGCTTTGGCATAGTCAAGTTAATTTACATATCCTGAAAAGTTAAACATTCTCCAAAAGCAAACATTCCTAAGTCTACCGCTTGTTTATGTTTAAAGTTCTCCATCAGATCTGGAGTTCCCAATGGCAGCTCTAGACGTCTCCCTTCCCACCAGGAGCTTTGGGAGAACAGAAATAATACCCATCAAACTGTACGGACCCCAGCAGAGCCATACACCAGGACTTCGTGAATACTTTTTGATGAGGATGGCATTTTAAATCCTTATTATTCCCTAAGGATTCTCTTCCAGGAAGAGAAAAGTTCTGAAAACTAGCAATGCCTGTTATAAAGGAAAACACACAAGGTTCCAGTCTTTCCGTGGGGAGTGCCAAGACCTGGAGTGACCAGGAGCTCAGCCAGCCGAGTCAAGGAAAGCCACTGTTCTTCCCGCTATGAAGGACGACTTGCAGCACACAATGTCTCCACCACCCTCTGAGCCCCAAATTCAGCTGGGACTTCCCAGACCTCACAGTCCTGCATTGGGTAGGATTGCGTTTGGCTGAGAATAACAGAAAACCCTACTTATACAAGTAAGGTTATATGTCTCAAGAAGCAAGAAGCCTGGAGCTGGCAATCTGGAGCTGCTTCAATAGTGACTATATTCTTGATCCACCATCTTTGCACATGGCTTTTGTCTCTCAGTCACAAGATGGGCGCAACACCTCCTGGCATCTTGGTCCCATTCCAGGAAGGAAGAAGGGTGAAAAGCAAACAGCTTTCTCTTTGGGTGTTTTTATCTTTACTTGAGAAGAGAAGGCCTTGCCATTGACTTGTGCCTACATATCAAAAGAATCATGTCACATGGTCTCCCCTAGTGGCAAAGGAAGCTGGAAATGTAAGTATTTCACTCTCCTCCCTTCATAATAAACATAGAAAAGGGAGAAGGTCTTTGGAATAGATGTTAGGTGCAGGAGCTGCAGTATTTGTGCCATTCATATAGATTCACAAATCAAAAGGACACTCACACCCACCTAAAATGATTGATGTGGGATGCCTCTTGATTGTTCTCTCAAATGGAGAAGGCTGTGAAAAAATTTACCCAAGGCTCAGAAAAGCCTCCTGGGCTCCCAAATGTGGCCCCTTCCACTGAACATGCTGAGTCACTTTTACATGTATTCCTCACTACAATTCCCTAGGGCACGGATCATCTATTCCACTTTTAAAGATAAAGAAGGAAAGGCTAATGCCAAGTGTCCATGGCTTACAAGAGGGAGAAACAGATCCTTAACCCAGATTTCTAGTCTCAAATCAGTGCTTTTCTTTACACCATTGGTCATTCTTACACTGCATGCCTATTTCTGCTATTGCTGTAATCCCCGCACCCTTCCTGCTTATGACGGTCCTTTCCCCTTTTAAAATGGAGATTAATGCAAAAGGAGAAGACAGGTCATAGGGAATCTGGAAAATACCATAAAAGGTTGGAAAAGATCAGGAACCTCTCACTCTTGCCAACAGAATGTGAGTCTCACTCTCCCAAAACTCACCCAAAAGAGGTTTTAAAACACCAAATCATGAATAGAAGATGTCTTCCAGGGGTCATCTGCTCCATGGCCCTCACTCCACCCGCCTCAAACTGCAGAGACAGATCTTGGAGTTCCCTGGCATGTCTGCGACCACCCCCCACTGCAGGCTGCTGCACAGGCTCGGCACTGCTCAGGCTACCCACGTGCTCCTCCAGCAGAGCACCTCTATCCCTGCATGGCAATTGCCTGGCCACTGTTCTGACTTCCATTCAAGACCCTTCACTTCTCAAGAAAAAAGGACTGTGTCTAATTCAATATTGTTTCTGCAGCCTCTAGCATGATGCCTGGTACATGGTAAGGTCTTAATAAAAAATATTCAAATAAATAATGTAAAACATCAATTCTTATTGTAGTATCTGTGTATTTCTTTTTGCCTTCTCCAGAGTGGAAACAGAAAGCAGCTGGTCACTCTGGTGGGAGTTCAAATAGACTCCACAGACTCCAGGGAGAGTAGAATGTGAGCCATTCAACACAAATTTCTTAGTATGTAAGATCCAAGGAGGCTGAAATCTACAGCATTGGAAATGATGTTTCTGCATTTTGGGGTGGGTTAGGGATGTGAGAAGGAGAAGAAAATGAGCTCTGAACTTCTAACTCTTGGTAGGACTCTTGGTGCAAGAAAAACAGAGAAGGGAAATGGGAAGAAGCCCAGCCTGGAAGCAACAAGAGTGAATGCCAGACACTACCTGAGCTTCCCATTCAGCGAATCGGTGCTTCACCACACAGGCAGCCTGGACTCGACTTCAAAGTCCCCCTGCCTCTGGCTTCTCAGGCTCTTTTTGAGCTTAAGTCCATCCTCCTGCTTTGCCCTGACCCCTGGCACCCTGCCCCTGACTCTCTCCTAGCACTGATCCATCACACTTCCATAGACTCCCTGAGTCTAGCTGAGGCCCCAAGATCCACTCCCGCCCTGCCCACTGCAGCCTGATGGAGGAAGAGGATGCAGAAGCCAAAGGTACCTCTTAAGTAGCGGTTCCTAGCCTCCCTGGAGTCAATGACCCCTTTAAGAATCTGAGAAAAGCCACAGACCTTTGCCCCTGCTACAATTGCACATGTGCATACAATCACAAAATTTTCATGTGATTATAGGAGCTGAACAAGCTTCCCAGGTGGCTCAGTGGTAAAGAATCCAAGGAGCCTGGTGGGCTACAGTCCATAGGGTTGCAAACAGTCAGACATGACTGAGCATGCATGCACATAGGAGCTGGACAGACCTCCAACAAAGCCTACTCATGAACCCAGAATAAGAACTCCTGGTCCAAGGGCAGGCACAACTTTTGTCTTAGGGCTGTTGCACTCCCTGGGATAAGCTCTCAATGGCCAGGCCACTCCCAGCTTGCCTTTCCCACATGGAAGCTTTTGGAACAGTGAGAACACAAATTGTCTCTTTGATCCCTCCCACCTGAGTGAGTGAGTGAGTGAGTGAAGTCGCTCATTCCCTGGGATAAGCTCTCAATGGCCAGGCCACTCCCAGCTTGCCTTTCCCACATGGAAGCTTTTGGAACAGTGAGAACACAAATTGTCTCTTTGATCCCTCCCACCTGAGTGAGTGAGTGAGTGAGTGAAGTCGCTCAGTCGTGTCCGACTCTTTGCGACCCCATGGACTGTAGCCTACCAGGCTTCTCCCTCCATGGGATTCTCCAGGCAAGAGTACTGGAGTGTGTTGCCATTTCCTTCTCCTGGGGATCTTCCCGACCCAGGGATCGAACCCGGGTCTCCAGCATTCCAGGGAGATGCTTTAACCTCTGAGCCACCAGGGAATCTCCTTTAATGAAGAAAACACTAAGTGCTTACTGTGTGGCAAGCTGTGGGAAGTCAAAGGAGTGACACACATTTTCTGGAAATCTAATCTTCACAATAAACTTGTGGAGCAGATATTTTCCCTTTCAGATGAGGAAATCAGGCTTAAAGAGGTTAAGGAATCAGGTGGTCACACAAAGGCACAGTGGGTTATGGAATACAGAATCAGACCCAGGCTTATCAGGGATCCATGGCTGCTCTTGTGTGCACCACATTCGAGACAGTTCCCAAGCCTAGATTACCTTTGGAAGTAAGCAAAAGAAAGCTCCCCTAGCCACTCAAAATCTAACCCCTCCCTCCATGCCCACAAAAGCCTATAATTCCACAATCAGAAATCTAGCCAAAGAGAGAACTAATGTCTCATGGTTATGAAGCCACTTCTCTGGTTCTATATGAATGTGGTTTTGCTGTTTGGACAGTTCATGGAACTGTCACCTGAGTCACTGAGTGTAAACTAGAAGACAGGGTAGGGAGCACTCCAGTAGTAAATAGCGAAAGCAGCTGAGGAGGACATGCTGCTGCTGCTGCTGCTACTGCTAAGTTACTTCAGTTGTGTCCAACTTGGTGCGGCCCCATAGATGGCAGACCACCAGGCTCCTCGTCCCTGGGATTCTCCTGGCAAGAACACTGGAGTGGGTTGCCATTTCCTTCTCCAATGCATGAAAGTGAAAAGTGAAACTGAAGTCGCTCAGTCATGTCCGACTCTTAGCGACCCCATGGACTGCAGCCCACCAGGATCCTCTGTCCTTGGGATTTTCCAGGCAAGAGTACTGGAGTGGGGTGCCATTGCCTTCTCCGGAGGACATGCTAGAGAGCATCTTTGAAGATGCAATGAAGAAAACTAGCTGGCAGATGGAAGGACATTCCCAGATAAACTGTAAAGCAGAAGAAAATAGTAAGACAATACCTGACAAATTCCTTCCTATGAACAACACTGTAGGAGCTTGAGGCCAAAGCAGAGGACAGCCCTACCTTGTTAGGTACCTGTGGGAGGGTTTGGGGCTGGAAATGGCCTTTAGAATGGACTATCTTCACATGCTGAGACTAAGCTGGAGATCAAGCCCAGCGGAGATCATTCAGGAAAGATGTCACCCATAGCTGGAAGAATGTCACAGCTTGGGAGGGATGGGGTGGGGACTAAGTCAGCCTATGATTTGACAGAGTCTGGAATCCAGGAGACAGTGAAAGCAATCTGGGAGCAAATGAGGGGACAGGAAAAGACCTCACTCTGGGTATCTGTTTATAACCAGCACCTAGGGCTTACTTTCCGGAGAAGGCAATGGCACCCCACTCCAGTACTCTTGCCTGGAAAATCCCATGGACAGAGGATCCTGGTGGGCTGCACTCCGTGGGATCGCTAAGAGTCGGACACACGACTGAGCGACTTCAGTTTCACTTTTCACTTTCATGCACTGGAGAAGGAAATGGCAAGCCACTCCAGTGTTCTTGCCGGGAGAATCCCAGGGACGGGGAGCCTGGTGGGCTACCATCTATGGGGCCGCACCAAGTTGGACACGACTGAAGCAACTTAGCAGCAGCAGCAGGGCTTACTTTTAGAGGCCAGAGGCAAGGCCTTGGTAAGCAAGAGGGCTGGTCTTGACTAAAGCACCTGAATAAGGTGGGCTCCTTCCCCCAGCATCATGGAAATTCAGGAAATCAAATTAAAAAATTATAACATAGAATGAAAGTTAAAAGTTCAACATGCTATATAAGTCTGCAGAATACCATGTTCTTCAAACATATTAGAATTGATATAAGGCAAAGCCAGTCAACAATACCATTATGTATGTATGTAAAGATAAAACAAATGTTTATAATTTTTTGTTAAAATAATCCCAAATGTTCAACAATAAGAGTGCAGCATAATTGTTAGGTATGTAGGGTCTGAAATCAGAATGCTTAAAGTCCCGGCTTTGTCAGTCAAGAATTATGTGCCCTTTTGAAAATTAAGTTCCTTAAGCCTCCATTTCCTCACCTGTAAATGGGTATAATTATAGTAATTGCCTTCTGGTATTATTATTTGGCACAGTGCTTGATATACTCCTAGATAACTATATAGCAAGAAATTATTCCAGAAAATGTTAGCTGGCGGTTCTGTTGTCATTTTAGAAAGGAGGGAAAACCACTAGGCCATTCAGGTATGACCTAAATCAAATCCCTTGTGATTACACAGTGGAGGTGATGAATAGATTCAAGGGATTCGATCTGGTAGACAGAGTGCCTGAAGAACTGGGCAGAGGTTTGTAACACTGCAGAGGAGGCAGTGACCAAAACCATCCCAAAGAAAAAGAAATGCAAGAAGGCAAAGTGGTTGTCTGAGGAGGCCTTTCAAATAACTGAGGAAAGAAGATAAGTGAAAAGCAAGGGAAAAAGGGAAAGATACACCCAACGAATGCAGAGTTCCAGAGAATAGCAAGGAGCGATAAGAACGTCTTCTTCAAGAGAGAACACTATTAACCCATTAAACATAATTTATAGAAATATAATATTGAAAGATGTTTACAAATAACTTCTTTGTTGTTTTAAGGAGATTATAAAGCATGCATACTTTATTTTTGTTATTCCTACATTTATATAGTTATGTATCTATGTTTTATACATGTATTTTTTTTCAATTTAAATATAGTTGATTTACAACATTGTGTTAGTTTCAACGTGTATGTATTTATGTGATTAAAAAGATGAGAAAAAGATTCAGAAAAGACTAGCCAAGGAGAAAAAGAAAGCACTTTTGCATTCAGAAATGAAGACAAGAAAGACCAACTTCAATACAGCCAGAAAAAGCTCTAACAGAGTATGCTGCTGAGGAATTTCTTTGATGTGAGCTTATAGAAAATTCCTGGCTGTCACTGCTGCCCCTGTCTTCACCCTGACCTTCTTTTCACTTGACCTCAGTCCATGAACTGGGATTTGAATCTCTTCAATCGCAGGAGGGCCAAGAGGAGCTATTCCACGTTCAAGGTCAGGAGGGCTGGCTGTGAGGAGATACCCCTCGTCCAAGGTAAGGAGCACCTGTGAAGATACCCCATGTCCAAGGAAAGAGAAACCCAAGTAAGACGGTAGGTGTTGCGAGAGGCATCAGAGGGCAGACACACTGAAACCATAATCACAGAAAACTAGCCAATCTGATCACATAGACCACAGCCTTGTCTGACTCAATCAAATGCAACCATGCCCTGTGGGGCCACCCAAGACGGGCAGGCATGGTGGAAAGGTCTGACACTGTGGTCCACTGGAGAAGGGAATGGCAAGCCACTTCAGTATTCTTGCCTTGAGAACCCCATGAACAGTATGAACAGGCAAAATGATAGGATATCAAAAGAGGAACTCCCCAGGTCATTAGGTGCCCAATATGCTACTGGAGATCAGTGGAGCAATAAGTCCAGAAAGAATGAAGGGATGGAGCCAAAGCGAAAACAATACCCAGTTGTGCATGTGACTGGTGATAGAAGCAAGATCCGATGCTGTAAAGAGCAATACTGCATAGGAACCTGGAATGTCAGGTCCATGAATCAAGGCAAATTGGAAGTGGTCAAACAAGAGATGACAAGGGTGAACGTCGACATTCTAGGAATCAGCGAACTAAAATGGACTGGAATGGGTGAATTTAACTCAGATGACCATTATATCTACTACTGTGAGCAGGAATCCCTTAGAAGAAATGAAGTAGCCATCATGGTCAACAAAAGAGTCTGAAATGCAGTACTTGGATGCAATCTCAAAAATGACAGAATGATCTCTGTTCGTTTCCAAGGCAAACCATTCAATATCATGGTAATCCAAGTCTATGCCCCGACCAGTCATGCTGAAGAAGATGAAGTTGAACGGTTCAGTTTCAAGTTGAACGGTCTTGAAGCTGAAGACCTACAAGACTTTCTAGAACTAACATCCCAAAAAGATGTTCTTTTCATTATAGGGGACTGGAATGCAAAAATAGGAAGTCAGGAAACACCTGGAATAACAGGCAAATCTGGCCTTGGAGTATGGAATGAGCAGGGCAAAGGCTAATAGAGTTTTGCCAAGAGAATGCACTGGTCATAGCAAACACCCTCTTTCAACAACACAAGAGAAGACTCTACACATGGACATCACCAGATGGTCAACAGCGAAATCAGATTGATTATATTCTTTGCAGCCAAAGATGGAGAAGCTCTATACAGACAACAAAAACAAGACCAGGAGCTGACTGTGGCTCAGATCAGGAACTCCTTATTACCAAATTCAGACTTAACTTGAAGAAAGTAGGGAAAACCACTAGATCATTCAGGTACAACCTAAATCAAATTCCTTATGGTTATACAGTGGAAGTGAGAAATAGATTTAAGGGATTAGATCTGATAGATAGAGTACCTGATGAACTATGGACGGAGGTTCCTGACACTGTACAGGAGACAGGGATCAAGACCATCTCCAAGCAAAAGAAATGCAAAAAAGCAAACTGGCTGTCTGAGGAGGCCTTACAAATAAGCTGTGAAAAGAAGAGAAGTGAAAAGCAAAGGAGAAATGGAAAGATATAAGCATCTGAATGCAGAGTTCCAAAGAATAGCAAGGAGAGATAAGAAAGCCTTCCTCAGTGATCAATGCAAAGAAATAGAGGAAAACAACAGAATGGGAAAGACTAGAGATCTCTTCAAGAAAATTAGAGATACCAAGGGAACATTTCATGCAAGGATGGGCTCGATAAAGGACAGAAATGGTATTGCTCATCCCAGTCTGAGATGCACAACCTCCCCCAGGCCAGGGATTAAATGAGTAAATCAGGGATGCTCACTCAGGCCACACAAATCAGGAGAGGACCATGGACATCATGCAGATGTCACCGAGGGGCAGTTCTGAGGGTTTCTGGCTAAGACTGTTACCAAAACGCAAGTCCCTGTGCCTGCCACACAGCGCGCCAAATAATACCAAAACGTCTGAGTTTGGAACAGAGAAAGATTTACCGCAGGGCCCCACAAGGATTGAGTGGATTATGCCTTAAAACCCCCGAACCCCTCAAAAGTGTTCAGCAGAGCCCTTTTCTAGGAAAGGTGAGGGAAGGGCATGGTTAGTTGTTGCAAACTTCTTGGTGTCTGCTCTTGATGTCAATCATGGCCAGGTAATGATGTTCCTATAAATCTCTACCAAACAAATGTAATTCTGTTTTTACAAGAAAGGACAAGGTCCCAAGGCTCAACTTTCACCCTCCAAGGTCCAGGTCCTGGCTAAGAGGAGACAGATCTCAGCTGGCTGCTCCTTCAAGGCCAGGTCCCCGAACCCTGCCCAGCTGTCATTGCTGAGGGAGTCAGGCGCCCAGGACCCAGCTGGCCCTCAGGCTCCTCACGCAGCCCAAATAGTGGGTGCTAGGTCCCAAGGCAGCCTGCCACCACTGTTAGGCTGCAAGGCAGGGATGGGAGAGGGGCTCACCACTGCCTCAAGGCCTGGGCCCATGTGCAGCCTTGGCAAGGGCTCTGGAGCCCTGCACGACACAGCCCCCCAGCCTGTTCCCCGCCCACCCCGCCCCCAGCTCACCCACTGGCCTAAGGCCAGGTAAGCTGGATTGCCCTAGGGAGAAGGCAGGGATTCACCTCTTACCTCACTCTCTGCCTGTTGACCATCACTCCAGCAACAGTTGGCTGAACAGCCCCATTAACAGCAGATCATTGACAGTTGGTTGCTTGGGGGAGGGGCCCGCTGCAGTGCTGACCAATGGCTGAGCAGGACCACTGATGGTCACACATGGACAGTTGGTTGCTTGGGGGAGGGGTCCTTTGCAGTGCCAAATAACTGCTGAGTGACCATTAATGGTCTCATAGTAACCATTGCTTGGTAACAGGGTGAGAGTAACAAGCAGAGGGGAGCTATGAATAATGAGGAATCACATTATGCAATGGAGGAGGGCAATGTGCAACCCTTACCTTGCAGCAGTTGCTGGGCACCACTACGGTGCAAGCCATCATGGTTATAGTTATGCAAGACCACTGCCATGGGATGGTTAGAGCGGCAGCAGTTAGAGCTCCCCTCTCAGTATAAGCAGCCTGAGAAAGCTGAGGGCCAGTAGGGTCCTGGATGCTTGGCTCCTTCAGTGACTACGGATGGGCAGGGCCTGGGGACCTGGCCCAGAGGGAGCCACCAGCTGAGATCTGCCTCTTCAGAAGAGCCTGGGTACTGGCGGGAGGACTCAGACTGAGTGCTGGACCCAGGCAGGGTAACCAGCCAGAGCAAGGACCCCCTCCTCTTAGCCAGGGCCTGGACCTTGGAGGGTGAAAGTTGAACCTTGGAAACTTGCCCTTTCTTGTCAGAACAGAGAATAATACTTGTTTGGTGGAGATTTACAGGAACATTGTTACCTGACTGTGGTTTGATCTCAAGAACAAAGGATTTAGCACCAAGAAATCTGCAACAACTAACCACGCTGCTCCCTCACCTTTCCTAGAAAATGTCTTGCTAAAAGCTTTTAGGGAGTTTAGTCTTTTTAAGGCATGATCCACCCATCTTCTTGTGGGGCCTGCAGTAAACCTTTTTCTGTTGCAAACTCCAACATGTTGGTAATGTTTGGCCTCACTGTGTGTCAGGTACATAGACTAGCATTTCGGTAACAAGATCAGTGGAGGCATAGAAAACACTCTATCCCATTTCCCATTTATTCCCAGTATTCAGAGTGGGTAGTTGGGGGAAGAATTCCATGCCCTGAGGACAAAGCTGTCAGTGAAAGAAATGTCCCCAGTTCCCTTCCTCTGGGCTCTGGGGAACCCTGTCTCCTCCCAATGCAAAACAGCAATTTTGTTGAGGATCAAAACAATTATATGAGTGCATGAGTGCAGGTGAGTTTGATACAAGCGTCTGAAATTAGGTTTCTGGCAGGTAGGCAGGCTTTTGCAGGCTTCAGCAGCTGTCCTTTTGTGCAGAAGCACGGACAAAGCACCCCACGCTCACTGCTAAACTTGGCTCCTCATTGTTATCCAAACAATGGAGTCAAGAGGTAGATGAGAGTGGAGGCAAAGAGAGGGGCTCTTGTGGAGCCGATTCCATGCCCAGGAATAAGCATCCAAGGGCAGTGATTCAGTGAGGCTTTATATTTTAAGACCTCCTTTTAGGGCAAGTTGGATAAGCCAGGTGGCTCTGTAAGGCCCTTAGGGAGGAGAAAGAAAAGACCAATTCCATCTTCCCACTTTGCCCACACAGGGAGACTCATGAGGAGGTTCGGGAAATGACACATTCTATTAGGACTCTTAGAAGGTCACGGTCCACTCGCAAGGAGCTCCCTCTCCATCCTCAACAAAGCACTTCAACGTGGGGTAAGGATCCTTACAACAGGGGGATGGACAACCTATCAGTTTGTAGCAGGCAGCATCCCAAGGACCACGTCACAGATGAGTCTTGAGGAAAGTGAGAGACTCTGTGGGGAAGAATGAGACCCTGTGAGGTCTGGTAAGCAAGGTTTCAGCAGCTTGGCTAAGCTCCAAGAGAGAAGGTAATTAACACAGGGCTACAGAAAATGTTCTTTCCACCTTCTGAATGTGTGGATGTGGTTTCTTCTAAGTCTTAACCTTCTCACTAATTCTTCCCACATCTCTTCTAGTAGTAATAACCAGTCAACTTTGCAAACAGACTCTAATGGTATTTGTGGTCCACAGACATTTACCCCAATGTGCAGTATTTGCAACAGCTACATACACATGTTCATGTTCTCATGCTGGTGATTCCCCCAACCTTTCGCCTAACCCCCTACCATCGAGACTCGCTTCTCTTCCTAACATTCAGGTCTACCAGCTCAGGGTCCTTGAACACACGGCCTTAGAAAATACACTTTCCCTGATATTCAACCCTCTTTTTGTGAAGCCATAGATAAGGGCCCATCCAGAAAGGGAAAAGGACCAGGCTGAAATCTGAGAAACCACACTGATCCAGAGGCCCTGGCAGTGCCTAGTGTACAAGGAGCACTGGGCAAAGGTTCTGTGCCCTTTGCGTTCAGCTTCATCAGGAAATATATCTCTCAACTCAACTCAGATACTATTGATAATTTGTCCTGCTCTTGTAGGGCAAACCATTAATGCTTTAGTAACATGGAGATGCAGGTTTAACAACAGGTGACAGCCAATAGCAAGTCTTACATGAAGATTATTCACTTCCATGCTCACCTGGAGGTAGTGTTCATCCTGGTGGGAATAAGGCTGTCACTCTTTTTGAATACTGCATTTCATTCTAAGAAGTAGGTACTAGTATCATGACCACCAAGAAACTGGAACCTAGGGAGGTGCCTAACTTGCCTATCATCACACAGATAATAGAGATAAGGGAGCCAGGACTAGAATTGGATCTCTCTGAGTCCAGCGCCCCAAATCTGTACCCTCCTTGTCCTGGAACTCCTTCCCTCTCCTCCAGACCTATCTGAATCCTGCCATGTGACTCTATACCAATGGCATCACTAGAAGAGACTTGGGGGGATAGTCCAGCTCATATTGATCTCTCCTCCCTCTGCTCTTTTATTACATTCACAGTCTGAGGTACTCCACCTAGCATCGGATTTTTTTTTCATTCTCCTATTTCTCTGATTGCTTCATATGTGACCTCTTGGCTCCAAATCAGTCCTGCCATGGGCACCGCAAGCACTAGTGAACAATTAGTTGGAGAGACACAGATTCACACTCTAGTTGGCACCCTCTTTCTGGGGAAAAGAATTTCAAAAGTCAGAATTTTTCCTAATTCTACTTTTTTGGCTCCTTTTACAAATTAACAGTTGTATTTATGAAGAATTCTAAAGAAATGGGAAAATGCTTATGATAAAATGTCAAGCTAAAAGAGAAAGGATGCAAAAATAAATACACCTGTGTGAGTTCCACTATGTAAAAAATACATTAAAATGCAGGAGAAAATATATTAAAGAAAAAAAGAAAATAAAGACTGGAAGAAAATATACCAAAGGTTAAAGAGGGGTTATCTCTGGTAGGACTATTAAAGATTGCTGTTTTTCCATTTAGTTTTCAGTCTCTCTTTTGGAAATGTCAGAAACTGCACTTAAAAGAAATTCCAGAATGAAAGTCAAATTGGATTCTATCTGTAGAGGAGTCAGTGAGAGTGAACTTGGTGGTGAAAAAGAGCAAAGTTAGAAAAAAAACTAAACTAAAAATTCTAAAAACATTTCATTCAGGGCCCAAATAGACAAACAAAAATCACTCGAGGAACTAAAAATGGAGGAAAATTGACTACCCAAACAACAGAAAAGCTAAGAGGCCAAATAGGATGGCGTCAGAGTCACCCATGGAAACTTCCCATTTCCAGGAGAGGTGAGCCTAACTTCCTTCACCCAGAAAATGGAGCCATCAGAAAGAGAGGAGAATAATACCCCTATCTCCTATTTTTCTCCACCCTTCAGTTTCCTGCCAGTGTCTTCCATTAACCAAATCAGTTAGGAGCCAGATCTCACGGGGCCTGGGAAATACAGTCTGCAGGGGTTGGCAACCTGCAAAACACAACAGGGCAGGGAAAGTTGGGAATCTGCAGGGAAACTCTCAGGACCAGCATGAAGGGGGTTAAATTAGGTCAAATATCAAATAAATTCTAGGTCAGATCAATAAAGAATAAAAGTACACATGCTGACAATTTTCAGGAGCATGTAAGTTTTATATACATACAATTAGTTCAAGGCAAACACATTCTATTTTAACAGCCAACTCTAAATATCAGTATTTCCCAAACTTTCCTGATAGTAAGAGTGCCCTGGAGCCACCCCTGAGGCCTCAACTGTTATGAAGTAGAGATAAGCCACCCCCACTGTGCCGTGCCTGAATTCTTGACCCACAAAATCACGAGCATAATAAAGTGGCTTTTGTTTCACACCGTTATGTTTTGGGGTCAGCAACAGATAAAAGGAACACCTTGCCAGGGATCTGAGAGTCTTCAGAAGTGATCTGGTATACCCCGAGCCTCCCCCGGTAGGACTGTGTTCCAAGTAACTGGCAGATGGATGTCAGTGTTGGTAATGGTGGGAAGGGGACTGGTTAGAGTCTTGAAGATAATGATAGCATTCAGACACATAAACACTAGGGGAAAAGTGAGAGGCCCTGGAAGGATTCAGAGGAGAACTGCTCCTTGTTTTTGGTTTTTGTTTTTTCCAGCTTTGGGGCTTGCAAACAAATTCTTTTCCTCTCCAAATGCTTTCTGCTCCTCATGTCCTATCTATTCTCCATCCCATCACTTCATCACCTTCCAACTCTGTTCAAAGTTGCCTCCTAGAGTAAGTAAGACCTGACCTGGTTCTAGGTTCATTTTCTAAATTTTCTCAACGGCCATGCACAGAAACTGAGGAAAATAATTGTGGGGTAAAATAAGGTAGTTTGGGAAAGTAGTTATGGACTGTAAAGCACTGTATAAATAAATATTTCCCTCATATGTTTCTTTTTATACAATCTTGTATGTAAGACTTCTCCAGAGACAAGAACTGGGTGGTCACAGGACGAAGCATTTCTATTCCCTGCTTCCTGTGCCTCTTTCAAAACTCCTGGAATCCCAGCATGCTGACATCACATACAATATCAACACTTGATAAGACTTGAAGCCTTATGAGTACTTGGATTACCATCTCAGGACACATTCCACTCCATCTCCATTCCAAGGTAAACCTGTGTGCTCAGTCTTGCCTGGAGCATGTGACATACAGCGAGAAGACCAGAACAGTCTTCAGTTCAATCGTGTCCAACTCTTTGCAACCCCATGGGCTGCAACACGCCAGGCTTCCCTGTCCATCTCCAACTCCCAGAGCTTGCTCAAACTCATGTCCATCGATTCGGTGATGCCATCCAACCATCTCATCCTAAGTCCCCTTCTCCTCCACCTTCAATCTTTCCCAGCATCACGGATCTTTTCCAATGAATCAGTTCTTCCCATCAGGTGGCCAAAGTATTGGAGCTTCATCTTCAGCATCACTCCTTCCAATGAATATTCTGGACTGACTTTCTTCAGTATTGACTGGTCTGATCTCCTTGCAGTCCAAGGGACTCTCAAGAGTCTTCCCCAACACCACAGTTCAAAAGCATCAATTCTTCGGCACTCAGCTTTCTTCATAGTCCAACTCTCACATCCATACATGATCACTGGAAAAACCATAGCTTTGACTAGACGGACCTTTGTTGGCAAAGTGATGTCTCTGCTTTTTAATATGTCTAAGTTGGTCATAGCTCTTCTTCCAAGGAGCAAGCATCTTTTAATTTCATGGCTGCAGTTACCATCTGAAGTGATTTTGGAGCCCTCCAAAATAAAGTCTGTCACTGTTTCCATTGGTTCCCCATCTATTTGCCATGAAATGATGGGACCAGATGCCATGATCTTTGTTTTCTGAATGTTGAGTTTTAAGCCAGCTTTTTCAAATTCCTCTTTCACTTTCATCAAGAGGCTCTTTAGTCCTTTAGGTATTGCACTAAGAGGACAGTCTTAGTGCAATACCTACTCAATGGGAGACCTGAGGTGTCAGGTATTAGACAGTTCCCCATGCTGCTAAGTCGCTTCAGTCGTGTCCGACTCTGTGCGATCCCATAGATGGAAGCCCACCAGGCTCCCCCGTCCCTGGGATTCTCCAGGCAAGAATACTGGAGTGGGTTGCCATTTCCTTCTCCAATGCATGAAAGTGAAAAGTGAAAGGGAAGTCACTCAGTCGTGTCCGATTCTTAGCGACCCCATGGACTGCAGCATACCAGGCCCCTCCGCCCATGGGATTTTCCAGGCAAGAGTACTGGAGTGGGGTGCCATTGCCTTCTCCGACAGTTCTCCATGGTGCCCTGCGATTATGAGCAGAGGCCCTGATAACTTTTGTTTCACACCACCTTTTCCCTCTGAGGCAAAGAGCAGATTTGTTTGCTGGTCAGTGTAATAAAGATATCTCCTTTTGGGACAAAGGCAGATTTGCCTTACCTGTTCATGTGCAGCATCTGTCCGGCCCCCTCTGCATGGCTGCTGTGGGTAAGGGGTAGACACACAAACATGCTAAAGCTCATGCTACTGGTTTTGCCACGAGTAACAAAGTCCTTTGTCTCTGACCCAGGCTAACTTGTTAGCTTGCAAACAGGTAATAACTCAGGCCCTTCTGAGTTGGAGTTTTTGGCCACGGGGTACTAGAGTACACACTCCCCCCTCCCCTGAACACCTGCTCCAGTTTCTCCCGATTTTCCTGTCCAAAGCACTTCCTTCTGTCAAATCCTTGATGACAAACCCACTGCCTGTGCTAGCATAAGACAAGAAAAGCTGAAGGTAAATGTAATTAAGGGACTAATTCAAGCACTAGACACCAATTTCTGTCAGAACCAGTCTTGCTGAGGGGATAATGATACCAAGGAAGGCAGCTTTTGCTCTGAAGAAAAATCTGTTCAGAAATTTCGTTTTTCCTGCACAGCTTTTCTCCTCAACAATCCCAGTCCCCTCAGGACTGTTTCCTCACTGTCCTGAAAGTCCACATCCTCCACTCCACTGTTGCACTGCATAATCAGTTTATTTAGACACCTTGTGAAAACTGCAGATTCCTGTTTCACCCCAGACCTACTGAGTCAGAGTCTTTAGAGGTGGGGTCCTAGAACTTGCATTTGAAACAAGTGCCCAGTGATTGCTAAGTATGCCAAAATCTGCTTTAAACACTGTGGGCTCAATCCTGGCTTAACATGAAAATATGATGCACAGCTCCAGGCCAGAAAATCTCATTAATTTCTCTGGTGTGGGGCCTTGGCATGGTTTCCCCCCCGCCCCCCATGCTTTCTTAGAAGAGTCCATTTGCAATCAGGATTCAAAACCCCCAGTCTATTTAGCCTAATGGGAAATGCATATATTTAGGAGTTTTCCCTAATATTCTTCTGCTCCAACATCCCACTGCCCTTCAACAAATGTGTTTAGTTCTTCTCCCTTCGAATATAAATCTTAAGACTTTCCTCCACTTGTAACTCTTTAATAAATCACTTACAATAGAAATCTACCCTCACAATGTACAGTTAATTGGCCCATTACCTTTCTTTCACTCCACCTCGGGGCTCCAGTTAATCCATTTATAATTCATGTATCCATTAACCCTCATGAGCTTTGCTAAAGGTATCTTCAGCAACCACTGGGTTTTTCCTGGCTTATGACTCTGCCATTCAGAGTCAATTTTCCCTGCCTCCCTCCCTATCCCTTCTCCTCAGCACCCAAATCTTTAGGGGAACAGAAGCCCAGGAAGACACCCTTCATACCCGCAGGTTTGGGAACATTTGCTAATAAAGTGGAGTCTGAATGGTTGCTAAAGATCATAGCTTCTCATCTCCCACACACTCCCTGTGTCTGGATGGGTGACCAGGGTGCCACAGAAGCCTCTATTTAGATACTAAATTCAGCAGGTCTGACGCAGAAGGCCTGCTTTCTTCTCATTGTGCTCTTGAGGGTACCACTTAACAGGAGCATTACTTAGGTACCTCTAAACATAAGACATTGACTTTTTGTTTTTTGGAAATACTTCCCCTTCCATCAACCATATCAATATATTTATATCATAAATTTCAAATGCTCAGTATTGTGTTTGATTTAAAAATTGTTTTTATTTTTTTTATTGGAGGATAACTGCTTTACTGTTTATGGGGTTCTCAAGGCAAGAATGCTGAAGTGGTTTGCCATTCCCTTCTTCAGTGAACCACGTTTTGCCAGAAGTCTGCACCATGACCTATACATCTTGGGTGGCCCTACATGGCATAGCTCATAGTTTCATTGAGTTAGGCAAGGTTGTAGTCCAACTCAACATTCAAAAAACGAAGACCATGGCATCTGGTCCCGTTGCTTCATGGCAAATAGATGGGGAAACAATGGAAACAGTGACAGACTACTTTCTTGGGCTCCAAAATCACTGTGGATGGTGACTGCAGCCATGAAATTAAAAGACGTTTGCTCCTTGGAAGAAAAGCTATGACAAACCTAAACAGTATATTAAAAAGCAGAGACATTACTTTGCCAACCAAGGTCCATATAATCAAAGCTATGGTTTTTCCACTAGTCATGTACTGATGTGAGAGGGGGACTATAAAAGGCATCAGTTCAAAGAATTGATGCCTTTGAACTGTGGTGCTGGAGAAGACTCTTGAGAGTTTCTTGGACTGTAAGGAGATCAAACCAATCAATCCCAAAGGAAATAAGTCCTGAATATTCATTGGAAGGACTGATGCTGAAGCTGAAACTCCAATACTTTGGCCACCTGGTGTGAAGAGCCAACACATTAGAAAAGACCCTGATGCTGGGAAAGACTGAAAGCAGGAGGAGAAGGGGATGACAGAGGATGAGATGGTTGGATGGCATCACCGACTCAATGGACATGAGTTTGAACAAACTCCAGGAGATGGTGAAGGACAGGGAAGCCTGGTGTGCTGCAATCCACGGGGTCACAAAGAGTTAGACACGACTGAGCAACTAAACAACAATTGCTTTACAATATTGTGTCAGTTTCTGCTATGCAACAACTCAAATCATCTGTAACCATATAAATATATATCTCCCCTCCCTCTTGAAACCCCCTCCCCCTACTCCCGTTCGACCCCTCTAGGTCATCACAGAGGGCCAGGCTGGACTCCCTGTGTTACATAGCAGCTTCCCACTAGCTAGCTATTTTATGCATGGTATGTATATAGGCTACTCTCTCAATTCGTCTCACACTCTTCTTCCTCTGCTGTGTCCACAAATCCATTCTCCATGTCTGCATCTTTATTCCTGCCCTGCAAATAAGTTCATGAATATCTATTTTTCTAGATTCCATATATATATTAATATATAATATTTGTTTTTCTCTTTCTGACTTACTTCACTGTGTATAACAGGCTCTAGACTCATCCACATCAGTTCAACCAATTCACACTTGTTCCTTTTATAGCTGAGTTATATGCCACTATATACAAGATATTGATTTCTTTATGGGGAGGAGAGAGAAGAGTATTATAGAGCCTACATTCCACATGAATTAAAGACAGCAAGATCTATGTGCTCCATGTCTTCCTCACTTGCTGTGCCTTTTAGGAAGCTCTCCCATTCCCCTACCAAGGTAAGCTCTGGACAGCACTGCCAAGTCATCAAGATCGCTGATATATTAAATTGCTAGCCCTTTCTGCCAGCATCATTCCCCTCTTCTGCCATACTTCCCTTCCAGAAGAATAACTAGCCCCACACTCTCACCACAGTCACCTCTGTCAAAACTCCCACTGAGTAGGACTCTGATAATCCCAGGCTTGGAGCACTGATAAGATATGGCCAGGGAAACATCTTATGTTGAAAGAATGAGTCACTTTGTCAAAATGTGGACTGGGTTGAGCTGGAGGGAGAGATTTTCTAAGGGGAAAGTGAGAAGGTTTTTATTCCTAGGATAAAGTAACAAGTTCATTAGCCTCAGCCCCTGCCTAGTGAAAATATCAACTGGGGGAAGTAATCAGAGATCTTAGCATTTCATTCAGTAAACAAATGGGCACCTGTTTGCAATAGGTTCTGACTAGGCACTGTGTGGATTTAGTAATGGATGAGATATGTCCTTTTCTACCATAAAAAAACAATCACACATGAAGAAGATACTTAGATAAGAATGGTCTGCTGCTGCTGCTAAGTCGCTTCAGTCATGTCCAACTCTATGCAACCCCATAGATGGCAGCCCACCAGGCTCCCCCGTCCCTGAGATTCTCCAGGCAAGAACACTGGAGTGGGTTGCCACTCCAAAGTGAGTTTCCTTCTCCAAAGAATGGTCAATAAAACACAAAAAAATGTTCAATATCACTAATCATTGGTCAGCACTGCAGTGGGCCCTTCCCCCAAGCAACCAACTGTCCATGTGTGACCATTAGTGATTCTGCTCAGCCATTGGTCAGCACTGCAGCGGGCCCCTCCCCCAAGCAACCAACTGTCAATGATCTGCTGTTAATGGGGCTGTTCAGCCAACTGTTGCTGGAGTGATGGTCAACAGGCAGAGAGTGAGGTAAGAGGTGAATCCCTGCCTTCTCCCTAGGGCAATCCAGCTTACCTGGCCTTAGGCCAGTGGGTGAGCTGGGGGCGGGGTGGGCGGGGAACAGGCTGGGGGGCTGTGTCGTGCAGGGCTCCAGAGCCCTTGCCAAGGCTGCACATGGGCCCAGGCCTTGAGGCAGTGGTGAGCCCCTCTCCCATCCCTGCCTTGCAGCCTAACAGTGGTGGCAGGCTGCCTTGGGACCTAGCACCCACTATTTGGGCTGCGTGAGGAGCCTGAGGGCCAGCTGGGTCCTGGGCGCCTGACTCCCTCAGCAATGACAGCTGGGCAGGGTTCGGGGACCTGGCCTTGAAGGAGCAGCCAGCTGAGATCTGTCTCCTCTTAGCCAGGACCTGGACCTTGGAGGGTGAAAGTTGAGCCTTGGGACCTTGTCCTTTCTTGTAAAAACAGAATTACATTTGTTTGGTAGAGATTTATAGGAACATCATTACCTGGCCATGATTGACATCAAGAGCAGACACCAAGAAGTTTGCAACAACTAACCATGCCCTTCCCTCACCTTTCCTAGAAAAGGGCTTTGCTGAACACTTTTGAGGGGTTCGGGGGTTTTAAGGCATAATCCACTCAATCCTTGTGGGGCCCTGCGGTAAATCTTTCTCTGTTCCAAACTCAGACGTTTTGGTATTATTTGGCGCGCTGTGTGGCAGGCACAGGGACTTGCGTTTTGGTAACAGTCTTAGCCAGAAACCCTCAGAACTGCCCCTCGGTGACATCTGCATGATGTCCATGGTCCTCTCCTGATTTGTCACCGGACTCACTCGTAGGGACTAAATGAGTAAATTAGGGACCGGACCCCCTCCAACACGTAGAGTCTGACCCTACTCGTGCAGGTGGGGTCCTGCAGCTGCTGCTGCTGCTAAGTCGCTTCAGTCGTGTCCGTCTCTGTGCGACCCCATAGATAGCAGCCCACCAGGCTCCGCAGTCCCTGGGATTCTCCAGGCAAAAACACTAGAGTGAGTTGCCATTTCCTTCTCCAATGCATGAAAGTGAAAAGTCAAAGTGAGGTCGCTCAGTCGTGTCCGACTCTTTGAGAACTCATGGACTGTAGCCTATCAGGCTTTTCCTTCCATGGGATTTTCCAGGCAAGAGTACTGGAGTGGGATGCCATTGCCTTCTCCGAGGTGGGGTCCTACTCCTGATCAATGCTCAGGTAAGGGCTGTTTTAAAGACTGGTTGGGTGTGTGAAGCACTTGGAGAAAAGGTGAAGTGCTCCTCCCACATAACAGGTATTACTGTTATTATTAGTCATACTGATAATAATGGAGGCCACTGTTCCTGTTACTGAGATTCAGTTCAGTCCAGTTGCTCAGTTGTGTCCGACTCTTTGCGACCCCATGAATCGCAGCACGCCAGGCCTCCTGTCCA
>SJYT01058473.1:156416-187384 GCA_006410635.1 Cephalophus harveyi | reverse complement strand
TAGTTATTGTATTCTATGGTATCTCTGTGTCTTCCATTCAGAGAAAAATCATGTTTTAGAGTAACTAAAAAATAATTATTTTTTGACTAAATAAATGCTTTGCATTTTTCCTGTGAATATCATCTAATATTTGCATCCTTCCCCTAAAGGTTTTAGTTTTCCTGTTTTTAAAAATGAGAATGAGGCTTTGAAAACTTAAGCAATATATAAGATCAAATATCTAATTATCATGAGATTCCTTAGATGTATATGATCAGAAAACTGTTATCCATCACAATATTTCCTCTATCTATTCCCTAGTCCTTTGTCAATGTCCAATATAGGACAGAAGCAGCAGGCAGTCCATGGCACTGTTAGGTGAAATGCCAGCCCAATGAATGTTGAAGACCATGACATCTCGGAGAACCCAGGGGTCTTGAATGTCTGGTCCCAAGAAGTTCTCAGATCTGCAGCTGACTGCAGCCAGGTCAAGATTTGGAGAAACGGGACATGGGTGCGTTCTGAGCATCCAGCACAGAGGCCAGGAGAGTTCCTGCAGCTGGCCAAAAGTGAGAAGTTGTTCAGGTCAGATTTGGAGCTTCTGCTGCCTTTGTGGAGATGCCATTAGGCAAATGAGCTGGTCTGAGGGAGGCTGATAAGGCTCAGGGAGAGAATGTGTGAGTCTTTCCAGAAAGGGTCGTTTGAAGCAGCCATGGAACAATAAAGCTGCTGGCCTGAGATAGGGAAGGCCTTGATAAATAACCAAATGAGGGCTTCTTCTTTAATTCCTTGGAGCTGAATTTTATCAGGATGGCCACGCGTGCTTACAGAAAGCTGTAATCGCTCATGGTGGGACGCACATTCTCAGCAAGACAGCAGTTGCCGATCAGGTCTAAACGTTCAGGATCCTGTCTAAAGACGTTTCTCACTGTGCGGCCTGCCTGTTCTGTTCTCACAGCTTGAGAATTTCCTAAGCATCTGGACCATCTGAGAGTCATGCTTACCAAAGACTATTTCTTTCTCCTAGAAGGATTCAGCTTCAAGTGATCGCTGGGAGGACAACACTGGCTACTCTTGTCTCCATCATGCCAGGCTCAACACAGATGGATCAAGGTCACAGGATTACCTGCCCACCCTGGCCCTCAGGACTGATGGTTGGAAACCTTGATGTCAATAGTACAGAACCCTCAAAGTTTTATTTTCTTGCTGAGCTCTTGGTCAAAGGAAAGAACAATGGCTTTGGAATCAAGTATTCAAGTTTCAATCCTGGCTCTTTCTTTCTTAAACCTTACATAACAATAGATATTATATTTGGTTTTAGCCAAAAGGTAAACCTTACATAAATAATGACCTTTAATTGGAATTCAGTTTTCTCCTTCTTGATAGGGAGATTATGCCTTCTATTATGACCTTAATCTTAGGCCTATAGCAGGGTTAATAGGTTACTTAGAAATACTTTTAAGGTGCTTCAAATAGTTTTAAGGTGCTTCAAATAGTTTCTGTTATGGACGTGTGCTGCTAAGTCACTTCAATCGTGTCCGACTCTGTGCGACCCCATAGACGGCAGCCCCCCAGGCCCCCCTGCCCCTGGGATTCTCCAGGCAAGAACACTGGAGTGGGTTGCCATTTCCTTCTTCAATGCACGAAAGTGAAAAATAAAAATGAAGTCGCTCAGTCTTGTCTGACTCTTAGCGACCCCATGGACAGCAGCCTACCAGGCTCCTCTATCCATGGAATTTTCCAGGCTAGAGTACTAGAGTGGGGGGCCACTGCCTTCTCTGGGTATAGACGCGTAGTCCTGGACATATTGGTCTTTTTTTAATTCTCAGATCTGTCAGGGCCTTTCTAGTTCCAAGGCTTTTCTTGCTCCTTCACTGTTTCCTCTGCTACTTACCCTCTATCACGCCCCTGCATCTGGCTCTCAGGTACCCAGCTTTTCCATATAAATTTAGACACCATTTCCTCTGGGAGATCTTCCTCGATCATTTCCTATGTCTAGATGAGAGACACCTCTCTAGGCTCCCAAAGGACTCGGTGGGAACTTGAAATTAAAATGGCTGCAAGGCTCTTACCTAATGGTCCAGTGGTTAAGACTCTATGCTCTCACTGCAGGGGGGCATAGGTTCCATCCCTGGTTAGGGAAGCTCCATATACCTTGAGGTACAGTAAAAAAAAAAAAAAAAGTCCCAGAAAATTCAGTTGGTTTACCATGCGGCAGCAGGAAGATTCCACTCAATTTTGTGTCAACTAAAATCAGTCTGAGGATACTGAGATATATTTTAATTATTAAAACATGTCTATGTGGTTTGTCTACACATCTGCTTTTTGTTCTATGTTCTAAATCCTTTAAAGAATGTTTCAGTCCTTTAAGGAATTTGTTTAAATCCCTTGGGTACAGTAAAGAGTGGTGGGGAAGAATGATCATTTATCATACTCTTCCTCTCTCCTTAATATTCTGTGTCTGATGGTCACTAAATCTTCTCAATGAAGCTGTTATAGGTGACCATACCTGGGTTTGCTACCAATGCTCAAAGGCTCAGTTAACTAGCATCAGATCACAGATTTAGAATTGTCTTCTACCACCAAAACCCTGTATTTCCAGTATACAATACTACTTCTCAGAAAAGCAAAGGTTTTCAAGACCTCATCCTTTCGTAGAAAAGAAATTTCAAGGGACTGAATATGAAGTGCTCAGTGTGAGGAGAAGGAATCAGATTGAAACCTTTGGGGTCTATAGCAAGAACAAAGGGTGATAGTCTGTGCTATAGAAGCTGAATCAAGAGCAGAAAAGATAATAACAAAAGGCCCTTTTAATTCTTCAAAATGGCCTCTCATTAATAATCTAGTGGCTTCACGGTGCCTGCCACCTTCTCTTCCTTCTTCTGCATCTTATGGAAACAGAGAAGAAAGACACTTTTGGGCAGACAGCTCCCCCAGTTCTATTGGCCACGTACATATTTCACTCTTAAAAGCTGCCGACAAACAGCAAGATGCGTTTCAGTGCCAGCCTACCATAAATTTATTTGCTTGTTAATGCAGCTTTCCAGTTCATGTTTTTGCTAACTAGGAACATCAAAATGTCAATCTGTCCTCAGGGGTGTATCAACCTCACAATTTGAACTCAGTAACAAGATTAGAGTGTGATCAAGGCATACTGAAATCTTAATATTGGAGAATCCTACCATAATAGAACAAGGCTTATAAAATCATGGACTAATAGATTCTTAGAGGTGGATGGAACCTTAGGGTTTATGCTGTATTGTTTTGCTTTTTCTTTTTGCGACTCTTTTCACCCACTCTTGCACACCATAGCATTAGCTTTCTTTCATATGGAACTGATGTTTAAGGATAGATGAATTGAAATTCTGATGTTGTCTTAACATAATAATGGGCATCCTAGCTCGCTGGAGGAAAGGAAGAAGAGATTGGGTAAAGTGGAATAACTCAATTTGGCACGGAGAGGCTCTTGGTACAAAACAAAGACATAAATATTGACACGATCCCATCATTATCACTGTAGCAGGATTTTTTATTTGTTTAAGTGTGTCTTTGCCTGTTTCTTCTTTATTTTGGCAGAAGGCTCTTGCTTTCCCTTTGGAGAAACATTCCCCTCCACTGTCTGACAATTCGATATAGGAAGACTGATCCAATAATTGGCTTATTCCATCTCCATAGCCATAGGTCATAAATAAGCATGGCATCCCAGCCAGTCAAACAGTGGACTTTGATAGTATGTGTATAAAGAAGGTACTTACTCTATTTTCTCTTAAGTTGCTGATGTAGGGAGACACTAAGTTGATATGGTAGTGACTTTCTGGCCATCTTGTAATAAAAGCCTGCCTGAAAATGAAGCTACCAGAGTGAAAATCAGAACCAAGATGCTGAGAAACAAAAGCCCAGTGAGGAGGAGAGAGGGGTACCCCATATTCCTTCCTTCCCCCTACCCCCCGTAGTAAGGCAAGGCAGTGTGACAAGGTCATGTCATTGCTCTGGGAGCAAAAATGACAAAGCTTCTATGGAGGTGGCGCATTGCATATCTAAAAAAAGAAGGTGACCAAAAGTTCAACTCACAACTACCATGTGACTCAGCCATTTGAATCTTAGGTATTAACCAAATTAAATGAAATATTGTATGCCCATACAAATATTTTACGCAAATATTCATAGCATCTGTATTCATAACAGCCCCAAACTGGAAGTAACCCAAATGTTTGTCAATAGATAAGTAGATTTAAAATGCTATAATTTATTTATAAAATGGAACACTATTCAGCAATTTAAAGGAATAAATTATTGATATATACAACAGGGGTTAATCTCAAAATAATTACGTTAAGTTAAAAAGCCAGACCGGAAAAAAAAAAAAAAAAAAAAAAAAAAAGATGAATGATTCCATCTATAAAAACTTCTGGAAAATGCAAGTGAATCAATAGTAATACAAAGTAGGTCAATGTTTGCCTGAGGACAGAAGAGAAGGGGGAGGATTGATTCAGGGTACAATTAGGCTTCGGGAAGTGATGGACATTTTTATTGTCTTGATTGTGGTGATGCTGATTGTGGTATATTTCAACATATATCAGTTTTACAACTTAAATATGAGTAGTTTGTGTGTGTGTGCTCAGTCGTTCAGTCGTGTCTGCCTCTTTGCAGCCCCATGGACTGTAGCCTGCCAGGCTCCTCTGTCTATGGGATTTTCCCAGCAAGAATACTGGAGTGGATTGCCATTTCCTCCTCCAGATTCTTTACCACTGAGCCACCTGGGAACCTATGAGTCATTTACTGTAAGCCAACTATGCTGCAATAAAGCCCTTTAAAACAAAGGAGATAGAGCCTGTGCTGATCTGAATCCCCTCATAGGGTAGAAGACCCCTCTCACCAACAATTAATCAATTTTGGATAGGAGTCTTGCTGCAAAAATACTGCAAAACAAATTACCCTAAAATTCAGTTGTTTAAACCTTGACAACTAATTGTCATATTTGCAGGTTTGGGATTGACTATATCTTGGCTGGGCTAAGCTGGACTTCAAGATCTAGGCTGAAGTTTGGGTTTGGGTCTTTTCCACAGACTTTTACTCCCCTCGGAGCAATAGTTATTTGTGAGGTTAGCCATGAAGTATGCTCGGTGTGTGTCAGTCTGGGGGCAGGTGGGTGGCAGTAGCTCTCTGGGCCATATTATTTTCACAGTAAGTCACAGGAGTGTGGGAGCCCGAGGCAAACTAGGTAACTGTATGTATGACCTCTGCTTGTATGCGTCTGCCAGTGTCCTGCTATTGGCCAATGCAGGTCACTTAAGTCCAACTTTAGTGATGGAGAATAGACTCAGTCACAGTGGGAGGGGAAAGGATGTGAATATTCATTGAAAAATAATTTAAACTATTACATATAAGTACCATAAATCAATAAACAAATCTTTGAAGGCTAAACCACAGAGATATCTGGGAATTCTTTGCTATAACACATGAATTCTTGCCTATCCAAAGAGTAACATCAGATGTGCGCTAGAATCTAGTGGTACCTGAAAATTTTAGTTTTGTCAACTGATAATTTTTATCTACTTAACCCCATTTTAGTTAGGGTTCTCTCACTTGAGCTGAAAGTATTCTTACTAGGACTAGCTGAGACTAGAGTCCAGTAAAACAGAGCACATGTACCATTAGCAGGACACCTACTATGTGCTAATTGCTTCAAACTGGCTGTTTCTTTTAACCCTCATCATAGGCTAAGATTGGTAATTATATACCAGTCTCTTATTAGGAAACTGAGGTTCAATATCTCAAGAGAAGAGTTTAGAACCAAACTAGATCTGTCAAAACCTGTCCTTTTCCCAACTTGCCCTGTCTTTTTGGAAACAACAAAACATGGTACCCAAGGCATTTACCCTATTTCTCTGTCTCTAGTTAAAGTTGCAGCTAATTTCTGTTTAAGAGATCAACATCTATTCCACATATTTTAACATTTTCCTACGACCTCCCTGGGTTGCTGCTGTCAGAACTTAACTACCCTTAGGCCTGAAACTTCTTCTTCAGTCTGAACAATGTGGTGCATGATGAAAAGCAGTGGAGGTGGACCCAACTGTCTGGCTTGGAATCCCCAGTCTTCTGTTTAATCGCTGTGAGATCTTTGGAAAACCCTTTAAATCTTCAGTGCCTCAATTTCTTCCTTTATAAAATGAGACAACAACGTATCTCTTATAGAACTGATTTTACAGTTAAATGTGGCAAGCTGAAAGCAGATTATAAACTATCAAATGCTTAAAATATCATGTAGGATTGATGATGTCATAATTAAAGTTACTAATATTAATGATTTAGAGGAAGAAACCTCTATTGGTAGAATTACAGCTGCTACAATAAGTAACTGGGGGAGAATCATAGTTATTGGAGGGTATTCTTGCTCAGTGGCTCTTAAATAGCTCATACAGACAGGCATTGTCTATGCCTCCATATGAGAGTAACCTCTGCTACATCTGGTACAATCAGAACCACATCTATTTCTGAGGTCTTTAATTAGCCAGGGCTTTCTCCAGCAACCTGCAGCCCACTCTACGATTATCCAAAGATCTCCCAACCCTGGCTGTGATGCTTTTTTTCTTTTCTCTACGAGGTCTTTATTAACTCCTCTTCCTCTGCTAGAGGCCAGGTAGGTGATTAATGGCCCCTGAATTATGATCCCACCAGAAAGACTGTTGGTGGAAATTTATACTCCGAGTGGTGAGCTGGAATTCTTTCAACCCAGGTACTTGACATTCACTGCACAATTTAATTGTAAAGAGTAGTAGTTAATGAGAGGACAGGGGAAGAGGGTGAAACAGGAGCTGAGTCTGGGCTGAAGGCCAGTGCTCCCAGCGGTGAAGTTACATCTGGGAGGGATGAATCACTGACGGGACGAATTGCAGCCCTGGAACAGGATTTCCGTGATCATATATGATTCCATCATCATTATATTTTATCAATAAGGAAGCTAAGGCACAACGAGACTAATAATAGTAACAACAACAACTGCCTCTTTGTTTTTGTACCTTCTATGAATCAAGGTCTAGGTAGGAATCTTTATAAGCACCAAAGCATACAAAGCTAATCTCAAAAGCAATATGATGAGATTAGATGTCATATTTACTTTACAAATGGGAAAACTGAAGCTTACGGCAACCTAGTGACTTGTCCAAGATCAAGCAGCAAGTCTTGCTTCTGGGATTGTGAACAGGGTCTGTCTGGACTTTAAAATCTTCTCCTTCCAGTGTATCAGTGATTTGTTCTACCATGTCTTTGTGCTGCTACCACCAATGTGGAGTTCACCACATGCCAGGTACTGGGTATACAATTATCACTATTGTGCCCATTTTACCAATGAGTAACCTGAGATTTGGTGTGGGTGAGACATGTACCCAAAGCCCTGTGGTGAGAAAGAAGTAGAACTGGGATTCAAACCCAGGACTGTCTGACTCCAGGCATGATTACTTCACCCACTACCATATCCAGCTCCAGCTGCCACCAATAGCCAACACTGTCACCAAGACACATGGCTATTGACATGCTGCTAAAGATACTAGGATGATGAGTTTGGGGTAACAAAGGCAGAATGTGAACAGTTGTGCATGCTTCTGCTACCACAGCACTAATACACTCAATCCAGTGGCATGAAGGAAACCCTAAGTTGGTAATTGATTATGAAATTTATGATACCCATGGGATCCACAGTGATCCTGAATTTGCGGTCAAAGAGTTAGCCAGCTTGTATACTGCAAGAATCCTGGTGCTTAATGAAACCACACTGCTCTTATAGCTGACTGAAAAATCAGATGAACTAAGCTGCCAAGATTCCTGCAAACCTCTGAGCCCTGCTACGCTTCCCTGAGTAAAATAAATTGTGAAAATAGAGAATCTTTTTTAACTTGCATATAAAAACAAGCAAATGAGTCTTTTTGCATAATTGCTACAAAGGGCCCCAACCAGCCATTTCCATGTGCAATTTGATATTTCAATAAAGTTTTATTTATTTTCATTTGCAAATGTATTTGCTGCTTATAAAGGAAAGACTCATTACTGTGACTGGTGCCAGATTGTTGGGTGGAGCTTCCACTCCCAAAGATGGCGTTTTTTGCTAACCAGCAGACCCCTGAGCTTGTCCCCCCACCTCCCCTTTCCCGGATGCCTCTGCCTATTATTGAATTCATAATTTTCTCTCCGTCCAACTGCCCAATTGCCTTCTTTCCAAAATAGAGATAGAAATGTGCTGGCGTTCATCTATTCAGCACATATTTATGCAATGCCTAATATGTACCAAGAGCTGTTTTAAACACCAGAGATTCAACAATAATGGGGTAGACAGTAATATTTGAGTTTGAATGAAACATCCAGGAAAAAAACTTGTGTGTGTTTGTTCATTTCATTTTAGTGGCTCAGTTGTGTCCAGCTCTTTGCAACCCCATGGACTGCAGCACATCAAGCTTCCCTGCCTATCACCAACTCCCGGAGCTTGCTCAAACTTGTGTCCATCAAGTCTATGATGCCATCCAACCATCTTATCCTCTGCCATCCCCTTCTCCTCCTGCCTTCAATCCTTCCCAGGATCAGGGTCTTTTCCAAAGAGTCAGTTCTTTGCATCAGGTGGCCAAAGTACTGGAACTTCAGCTTCAGCATCAGTCCTTCCAGTGAATATTCATGACTGATTTTCTTTAGGATGAACTGGTTGGATCTCCTTGCTGTCCAAGGGGCTTTCAGGATTCTTCTCCAACACCACAGTTCAAAAACATTAATTCTTTGACTCTCAGCTTTCTTTATGGTCCAACTCTTACATTCACACATGACTACTGGAAAAACCGTAACTTTGACTAGATGGACCTTTGTCAGCAAAGTAATGTCTCTGCTTTTTAATATGCTGTCTAGGTTTGTCATAGCTTTTCTTCCAAGGAGGAAGTGTCTTTTAATTTCATGGCTGCAGTCACCATCTGCAGTGATTTTGGAGCCCAAGACAATAAAGCCTGTCACTGTTTCCATTGTTTCCCATCTATTTGCCATGAAGTGATGGGACCAGATGACATGATCTTTGTTTTTTGAATGTTGAGTTTTAAGCCAGCTTTTCCACTCTCCTCTTTCACTTTCATCAAGAGGCTCTTTAGTTCCTCTTCATTTTCTGCCATAAGGGTGATGTCATCTGCATATCTGAGGTTACTGATATTTCTTCCTGCAATCTTGATTCCAGCTTGTGCTCTATCCAGTCCAGCATTTCACATGATATACTTTCCATAGAAGTTAAATAAGCAAGATGACAATATACAGCCTTGATGTACACTTTCCCAATTTGGAATCAGTCCATTGTTACATGTTTGGTTCTAACTGTTGCTTCTTGACCGGTATACAGATTTCTCAGGAGGCAGGTCAGGTGGTCTGGTATTCCCATCTCTTTAAGAATTTTCCAACAGTTTGCTGTGATTCATACAGTCAAAGGCTTTAGCATAGTCAATGAGTAGTCTGTTTTTGGGGAGGCATCAGTTCAGTTAAACTGTTAGAACATTTCATGACAATGAGAAAAGCATGCTTGAAGTTCTTACTGTGGGAAAGATCTTGGAGCATGCATTAAATAGGGAGATGTGTGGAGCTGGAGTTAAGTGAGCAGGGAAGAGGGGTGGGGGTGAGTATTGAGGAGAAGAAGCCAGAGACAATAGGGCTCTTGCAAGCCTTATCCATTGTTTGAGAGACTGCATATTGCAATGGAAAAAGCATGCAAACCTAAAACTGAAGATTCATAGAACAGGCAGGGCAGAATAAATTTCTTTAGAAAGGTTCTGGACATCAATTGGATTTCTGAATTCTTATCACTTACACTGGTTATTCTCCAGTGTCCGTAAATCAATTGTGGTGAGAGTGATGACAATTGATGTGACTCAGGATCCTGCTCAAATGTTCGCATTTGATCTTCATGACTCAACCACTCCCTATGGGAGCTTTAAGAAAAAGATGGTTTTCCCAGAGGACAGAGTAGGAGCAACGTGCATTCTTCATGTTCTTTATCCAGAACTCCAGGTAGTTGCAGGGTGGGCTAAACCAGGCCACTTAGGTGACTACTTTTACACATACCAAAGTATAATTCCTGTGATGAGAAAAGCAAGTTTAAAGATAAAATCGAGGAAGAATATATCAGAGATAAATACTTTCTCACTAAGGCTTAGCTGATCTAATTTGTCAACATATGGGATTTCTCTGACTCTGTCTAGTTCCCAGGTGGTTGAGACTGGGTGATTTCAACTGTAGCCTGTTTAAGGAAAGGAGATAGATAAAAAATGGAAAGGAGAAGAAATAGGGTAGATGAGAGAGGACAATACTTGCATCCAGAATTATAAAGAAAGATGGTTACCTCAAGCCACCAAGTATAAAGTTAATAACAAACAACTGTTTGGAAACAGCTCTCCACCATCTACCGTGGTCTTACTTTCCTTTTTGGGACAGTAGACCAACCCTGTAGTTTTTTTCATCTTATCAGAGGATGAGCTAAGTCTCAAGAAGTAGATACTAGAATTCATGCTATTAAGGCAGGTGAAAACTTATGCACAGCACTAGAAAAATGAAAGATAATGGGCTTTACTTCTACTCAAGTGTGCAGATCAATCCAGTAGTAAAAAGAATTGGTCCAATTTTAGTATCACCAAAGGTGAGACCAAGTAGAATTTCTTGAGTAGTATTGTTAGTTGACTGTGTCTCTAAATGCTGAAATGGGATAAAGGAGAACTCCAGCCAAATTTATGGAATGTTGGAAGAGACATCAAGAGGTAATTTCTTTGAGTTCTTGCCTCCATTTTGCAGGTGGACACATTTGTGATCACATCAGAGCTGAGTTGGAGCCCAGCTGCTGCAGATTCCCTAGCCAACAATGTCTCAACAGCACCATGTCCCTCTTTTCAAGAAAGGCTGGGACAGAAGGCATAAGGGATAGTGTCTGGTGTTTCTCCAGATGGTTGGAAGCTTGGCCCAAGAAACCTCAATCTGGAGCCGCTTACCTGGTGATGAATGCTGTTATTAGTGTTCATGGCACTTACCAACCAGTGCTTATCCTGAAGGATGGTAATTTATAGCTGTGTTACATGTCTGGGTTGGACAGAGTGGGAAGAATGACAGACTGCAGAGTCTGGAGATTTGGCCTTCTTTGGCTATGGCTAATAATAAGGATTTCTTCTATCACCATCATGACATTCTCCTCACTCATTTCTACTCTTTTCTCATTACCTCTTTCTCTCCCTCTCTCTTTTCCCTAACCAACTTCCAAAGGTCCAACTTAACCAGTGGAGCTGGAAGTCTTGTCAGAGGAAAGATAAAGGAATAAGAAGAGAAGGTGACATTATTTAAGTATGTTCAATATACTAGGCACTGAGATAAATATGTTAATGCTTGTCTTCCCATTGCATTCACACAATGATGCTGACAGGGGCAATTTAACCCCATTTACAAATGAGGAAACTTGCCGAGAGCTCAGACACTGGGTAGGTAATAAAGTTGGAAACCAAATTCAGCTCCATCTGACTCCTAAAGTGTGTTATTTACACATATCCTCATTTATATCACTCTCCTCCATCTGTCCAATATATCTTCCTGCTCCTTGTCATGGGTATATATGACAGCACATTCATTTAATAAACACTGATGCTCTATTATATGCTAGAAATGAAAGAACCAAAAATATGTGAAACAGTTTTCACCCTCACACAGCTCACAGTTGGTATATGCCTGTATGCTTGGGGCTTGGGATTGATAAGGAATGCACATTAGTAAGTACTTCTTATGATAGAATATTTATTCATTCATTTACTCATTATTTTAGCACATGCTTATTAAATACCTATTCTATGCCAGGAATTATTCTGTGCCAGTGTTTATCAATCCTTGTTGCATATTAGAATAACCTACTGCACTTAAAAAAAAAAAAAAACTGAATCCCTGGCCCATTTAACTAGTTCTATTTCATCGACAGGAGGTGGGGCCCTGGCATTGGTATGTTTCAAAAATCTTGTAGGGAGTTGTAATATGCAGCCAGGGCTGAAAAACTGTTTCATGCTCTAGAGATGCAATGATGAACAAACCAGAGAAGAAATACTCAGGGTCATATTCACAGGATATGTGTCACCCTTGTTTAGATGGAGAAGAGGTAGATAAATGGGAGAGGGGAAGATGAAGCTCAAATGTCTGGCTTGAACATAAATCTTCTGGGGCATTAAATTCAAGATAATTTGCAGGACACAAAGGAGGGGAATGATCTAAGACTCAAGTACCTTCATGGACTACATTTCTGTCATCTGGACTAAGTAGAGGAATCTACCATCCTAAGAGTTTTGATCAGACTGATTGACACAGAGTTGCATGCTTGCTTTTCGGAGACAAGGGGTCATTCATGTATTTAACCCCAATTCACCTTCCGGTGATTGGGTCAAAAAAGAGTGGAAGGACTATTAAGAATTTCTCTCATAATCTTATTAAGTGGCTGGGCTTCACACCAGACCAGGCCAATGAGAGAAATTAGGGAAGGCATTTACACTTTAATTTAATTTAAATCCAGTCTTGCCTTCATTTGTAGCAGGAGCTTCATTTTGTTTATGCTAGTCTTAACTTTCCAATCAGATAAGTCTGGATTTGAGGTCCAGGTTAATTTCACTAACTAGGTGACCTTGGGAAAATAATGTCCTCTCTCAGTGCCCTGACTTCTGCATCTGTAAAGTGGGGTTTTAAATAGCGTCTACTTTCTGAGAGTGGAAAGAAGAAAATGGGCCTACTGCATTTCTGGCTTAGAGCAAACACCCACTTAATATTAGCTGTCATTCTGTATTATCAATAATATTAGCTGTCCTTCTTTACTATCTCTGTAAAAACATTGTGTGTAAGCAAAGAAATAAAGAGTGTGACTAAGTCTGTGAGAGCAAGTGAATTATTTGAGTGCAAAGAACTGAGGTATATGAATGTAATATACCTTAATACTACTACATGGGAAGCACTTTTCTATACATTTATACATGTGAACTTCTCATAACTTTAAGAGGGTACATATTTTTACATTTTATTATGAAAATACTTTTAGAGAAAATTTGTATCCTATAATGAACTTCCATGTCCCCATTTCCCATCCTCAGCAATTATCAACATTTTGCTAATCTTGTTTTATCTATGTATTTCTACTTATTTTTATGGAATATTTTAAGACAAATCCAGGACATCATGTCATTTTACTTATAGATATTTTAGCAGGCAGTATGCTTTTATAATGGATAAGTGTGTGTGTGTGTGTGTGTGTGTGTGTGTGTGTGTGTGTGTGTAATGTTTTATCTACCACCTATGCTATAATTACCACAAGGGGCTTCTGTGGTGTTACTTCAAGGGGTTCAAGTGATAAAGAACCCACCTGCCAACGCAGGAGACAGGGTTTGATCCTTGAGTTGAGAAGATTCCCTTGAGGAGGAAATGGCAACCCACTCCAGTGTTCTTGCCTGGAGAATCTCATGAACAGGGAAGCCTGGCGGGCTACAGGCCATGGGGTGGCAGAGAGTCAGACACGACTGAGCACACACACACATGCTATAATTACATCCAACAAAATTAGCAATAATCTTTTAGTATCTAGGACTCATTTCATACCGAAATTTCCCCAATTGCCTCAAAGATATATTTTTTATGGTCTGTCTGTTGAATTCAGGCCAAAGTCTACACATTGAGCTGAGTAATATGTCTCTTAAGTCTCTTTTATCTTGCAATAGTATGAAAGAGTATTATTTTCACTTCACATGAAGTGAAAAAGCAAATGAAAGAGTTAAGATACAGAGAGGTCAAGTCACATGCTGAATGTCACAAAGCTGGAAGAATGGATGTCACCATCAATGATAGCAGAACAGGTTTTGGATATTTAGAGAGCTTCTCAAAAGTCAAATACTCATTGTCTTCCCCCTTCTTTTGCCGTCAGTGACTAAAAAGAGACTAAATGGTCTGAATTTTATCCTCAGCCTCTCTCTAGCTTCCTGCCAAATACTAAAAGAAACTCTAGTTTCACGCTCTAAAACATCTGGTTCTAGCTTGCTTCAAAAGGTGAGGGAGAAGCAACTTAAAATCTGTCTTTGGAGTTTTGTAGGTGTGGTGGAGGGTGTGAAGTTTAGAAAAACAAATACCCTTTACTCTAGGGCTCCTCGTTTATTCATTTGTTCATTCCAGCCATTTTTATTGGGTTGTCTGCAGACTTCACCCTGCACTGTGCTAGGAGCTCTGGGTGCAGGAATAGAGAAAGCTGCTGTCCTCAAGGAACGCAGGCCGGTGTACGTGCTGGCGCGGGGAGGAGCGAGCGCTCTAGCGCCATCAGAACACCTGCTCCGAGAGGAGCCTCTTCCGTACATGACTCCCGATAATGCAGGCGCTAAGTCGTGTCTGACTCTTCGCCACCCCGTGGACTATAGCCGACGAGGTTCCTCCATCTGTGGGATTTTCCAGGCAAGGGTACTGGCATGGGTTGCCATCCCCTCCCTGTAAGTGAGTGGTAACTGTATAGGAAGAGAAATAGGAGACGGCGTTTATAAAACACAGAGGAAGGAGAAACTTGAGCTGATGCAGTTTCTTGGAGTAGTTCAATCTGGCTTGAGCACAAATGTGAGAAGAGAGAAATGCAAAAGTTCCTGGTTAGAGCGGGTAGCATGGAACAATGGCCATCACAGGCCATGTCAAAAGTCCCTATTTTTTGGCAGGGGGCACATCTTGGACTGAGTGGGATCTTAGTTCCCCAGCCAGGCATCTAACCCGAACCCTAATTCATGTCCCCTGAGTGAAAGTAAGGAGTCTTAACACTGAACTGCCAGGGAAATCCTCAAAAGTCCCTATTTTGAGGGCAATCTTTCGAAGGGCTTTAAGGAAGAAGAGACAAGGTCAGGATGGCACCTGGAAGTTTCCTCTCATTGCTTTATGGATAATGATAGTTGTCAGAAGCCAGGACCCTAAGTGGTGGCAGTGACAGAGAAAGGGAGAGTGAAAGCTGTGTCTGACTCTTTGTGGCCCCATGGACTATAGCACACAAGGCTCCTCTGTCCATGGAGTTTTCCAGGCAAAAATGCTGGAGTGGGTAGCCTTTCCCTTCTCCAGGGGGTCTTTCTGACCCAGTGATTGAACTCACATTGCAGGCCAATCTTTACTGTCTAAGCCACCAGGGCAGAGGTGATGAGGAAATGGAAAATTCCATAAAGCAGAGCATGGGGCCTTTGACTGTGTGGATCACAATAAACTGTGGAAAATTCTGAAAGAGATGGGAATACCAGGCCACCTAACCTGCCTCTTGAGAAATCTGTATGCAGGTCAGGAAGCAACAGTTAGGACTGGACATGGAACAACAGACTGGTTCCAAATAGGAAAAGGAGTCCGTCAAGGCTGTATATTGTCACCCTGCTTATTTAACTTTATGAGATGGCTGGATGGCATCACTGACTCAATGGATGTGAGTCTGAGTGAACTCCGAGAGATGGTGATGAACAGGGAGGCCTGGCATGCTGCGATTCATGGGGTCGCAAAGAGTCGGACACGACTGAGCGACTGAACTGAACTGAAGAGCACGGGGATGTAGGGGTAGCCTTGGAGGGGTCACTGCTTTCTAAAGCTTGACCGTTCAAAACTGAGGGCTCCAGAAACATACTTCCATACCAAAGGGTAATCGGATTTTGGAGGAACCATGGAGTAGTGAATGAGTGTAAGGCAAGAGGGCAGAAGATGCGGACTTTCGGGCCGCCTTCACCGCTTCACTTTTCATCTGTGCCCTCACGAGCATGATACTTTGCTGACCTCCCGTGTCCTCATTTATGGGGTGGGATCATGATAGCTATGTTTCCTTCCTGAGAGTTCAGTTCAGCTCAGTAGCTCAGCCGTGTCCAACTATTCGTGATCCCAGGGACCACAGAGCACCAGGCCTCCCTGTCCACTACCAACTCCCGGAGTCCACCCAAACCCATGTCCATTGAGTCGGTGATACCATCCAACCATCTCATCCTCTGTTGTCCCCTTCTCCTCCTGCCCTCAATCTTTCCTAGCATCAGGGCCTTTTCAAATGAGTCAGCTCTTCGCATCAGGTGGCCAAAGTATTGGAGTTCTGGGAGGATTAAATAAGCCACATCACATTGAAGCAATTTGTAAACTCTAAAGAACCTGACAATTTAGCGTCACATTCTGGATTCTCTGATCCAGTGTCAAACCACAAGTAGCATCCACGTGGACCACATAAGAAGGTCTGGGCTCTGGCAGATTCCATTTAAAATTCCTTGCATGAGCGCTAGCAAATCCAATCTCAAAATATTCTCATAGACCACATATTTGTCTCTCCCCAGTTTTGCTGTTACATCAGTTTCTGATTAGGGTTACAGTTTGAATGGGGAAGCAACTCTGAAGAGACATGCGTGCCGTCAGCAGAGGAGGGAGGGCATGGAGAGGAAGGACAGAGGCTGCTATAAGTAACCCCGGTTCTGGTTGGGATTCTGAATGAATATGAAAAGTAAGCAGAAACTCAATTAGTAACCCCTGAACTTGCCCCGTGTTATCTCTGAGAACACACACCCGCTTCCATCTTACGCCTCCAAAGGAGAGCAGGCTTCCTGTCAAACTACTGCAACAGAGGATGCAGACCCAGAGGGAACAGGGAACGAAGCAACTCAGAGCTGTTTCTGCCCCCCCCCCCCCCATATCTCTAATTCAGGGTTTTCTCTGAGAATTAGGCAGTTTCCACCTCTAAGAGCATGAAAGGAGATAATTATTCTATTATGGTCTCTTTCCATTAAGAGCCTACTACGTGCCACCCAGGCATTCTTTTCAGAGTTTTATTAAGTGCTGGTGTTATTGTCCCCATATTTCAGATAAGGGAACTGACGTTGAGGAAGGTGAAGTAGCCAGCCCGCAAAGGATCAAGGCTGTCTCATGCCTTAACTTATTCAAATATCAAACAGCAATGTGAGGTGGCTTCTGTTACTCTTTCCAATGTCAAGTGTATTACTTTTCTTCCCCATTTCCCACTCCACAGTGCCTCTTCTTGCTGCGGAGGGGGGGTACACTTCATATTCACGGAAGCCTGACTCAGCCATGTGGAAGGTGAGTGGAGTGACAGGTGTCACTGTTAAGTAGAAGCTTTGAGATTATGTCTCTGTTTTGTCATCTCTCTTTTTTTCTTTGCTGTTAGACTAACAACATCCCAGATTGAGGCTGTCCAGTCAATCTGGGGCTCAAAAAAAAAAAAAAAAAAATACAGAGGAAAGTCATAGCCATGAATGAACCTGTATGAGTCCTGAGATTTGGGGAACATTTGTTACACAAAGTAACCTAGCCTAAATCAACTAACGTACCACTTGAAGACAATGGAGTTAAGAGAGGTGAAGGAGATGCCAGCTATTAAGTGGCAAAGCTGAACCGACAGTTAACTCTGTCCTATTCTACGAATAAATTGCGTGATCTTGACCTTTGTGTTGCTTTCTCTACAGTTCTGGCTCCATGACATTTTCCTGTATTCTACAGAGACTGCTCTAAAATAACAACAATGAACAGAAACAGACTCACAGACTCAGAGAACAAACTTATGGTTTCTAGGGGGAAGGGAGGGGGTGAAGGATGGTTAGGGAATTTGAAATGGACATGTACACACTGTTATATTTTAAATGGATAACCAACGAGGACCTATTTTAAAGCACAGAGAACTCTGCTGAGTGTTACATGGTGGCCTTAATGGGAGGGGAGTTTGGGGGAGAATAGATACATGTATGTGTATGGCTAAGTCCCTTTGCTGTCCATTTGAAACTATGATAGCACTGTTAATCAGCTGTACTCCAACACCAAATTAAAAAAAGTTAAAAAAGATGAAATAACACCCTTGGCTAGTTTTAGTAAATAGAAGAGCTGGAAGTTCATCAGCAAGGAAGGAAAGTGAGTTAGAGTAGTGATTTATAATTTCAGTGAATATACAGTTCATCTGGGGATTTTGTTATGATGTAGGTCCTAGTAGATCTGGGGCAGGACCTGAGATTCTGTAATTTAAACAAGTTTCCAAATGAAGCCTATACTGTGGGTGCTTGGACCACTCTTAGCAGCAAGCCTAGGGGATGCCAGTCAGTCCACTATGGCTATGACAGAGAGGTAGTGATGAACAGTGGTGAGGAATGTGTAAACAGGACTTAAACCAGGGTCAGGAAAGCCAGGTAATGAGGGAGCAAAAAAGCAGCTAAATGGGACTTCCCAGGTGGTGCTAGTGGTAAAGAATCCGCCTGCCCATGCAGGGGACACAAGAGAGGCAGGTTTGATCCCGAGCTCAGGCAGATCCCCTGGAGTAGGAAACGGCAACCCACTCCACTATTCTTGTCTGGGAAATCTTATGGACAGAGAAGCCTGACAGGCTACAGTCTATGAAGTCGCCAAGAGTTGGACACGATGACCGTGCACATGCAAAGCAGAGCATGTGGGGAACTGGACGCCTAGGATCCTGAGAGTGAGCGCCTGCTAGTCTAATTCTCTTGTGACTCATGTCTAGGCTGAGCCTACAGTGAATTTTGAAAACTGAGTTAATATAGAGCCAGAGTGTGGGTTCAGATTTTACCTTCACATTGGTTATGACATCACTGATACTGTCGGGTTATTCCAAGGAGGATGTTCTTAAGATAAATACAAACGTAGACCTTTTTATCATTAGGAAAAAATAAAACCATAAAATCATGTCATGCTTCAATTAGCTTCATGTGAAACTGCTATTATCAATTTTTGGTTTATGTCTGTATTTCCGTTACTTCTGGTTGTCTGTCTTTTTTCTTATGTTCTGTCTCTTTATTGTGTCTTCAAGTTTTTTCAGGCTTGCGGTTATACAAAAGCCTCTACAAAATCAACCCCACCATCAATATCCTTCAGAAAATTTCTCCCTAAATTTTTCTGTGCTATTTTTCCAAACTGGACTGAATATTTCCATCATAACGTAATCGATGAAACATTCGTTTCTTGTCGTCTCTAAGTTGTACCTAAATTTGAAATTAAACTATTCTAAGTCACTCATATTCTAAAGAGAAACCTAAGTCTCGCCAACTTTGGGGCCACGCTTCTCCAGTGACTCATAGGTGTTCCATGGAGCAGCAATTCATCCTCTTATGATGGACACTAACACCTCTCCTTCTTATCCCCCAGTCTTCATAAGAAGAGGACTGGGCATAGGGAAAGGGGATATGGATTGTCAGTTACCTGAGCCCTGGCTAATCTTGTGAAAATTGTAATTTTCTTATAAAAGAAAAAGAAAAGCTTAAGGAGGTGACGGAAGAGGAAATAATCATCCCCTGCTACTAACAAGCAAATAAATAACTCATAAAGATTTGGAACGCCTGCAAGGAAAGACTGAAAAATTCTTTCCCTGATAGATACGATGCAGAGCCTGCAGGGACACCTACTGGTAGCAGATTTTGAGAAGGATTCCTGTCTGTAACTTAGTGGGGAGGTCAATCCCTTCTTCAGTTAAAGTTTCCATACACACCCTAGGATGTGGCTTTCTTGCTTTGTCTCATTAATCAACAGTATATTCTTATTCTAAAGAGTACTTTACTTTTCTTATCCATGATGCATCCACTAGCTTTTCTCTTTCTTTTCTTTCTTCTCTCTCTCCTTCTTTCTTTCCTTCTCTTTCTCTTTTTCACTTTCTTCCCTTCTTTCCTTTCTCTATCTTTCTCTTTCATTCTCTCACTTTTTATTTAAGTCTTCATTTTTTAGATATTACTTTACCTATATTATCTGAAGAAAATGTTATGGATTGAATGCAAAGGAGCCCCCATCAATTCTTCGGCGCTCAGCCTTCTTCACAGTCCAACTCTCACATCCATACATGACCACAGGAAAAACCATAGCTTTGACTAGACGGACCTTACTCGGCAAAGTAATGTCTCTGCTTTTGAATATACTATCTAGGTTGGTCATAACTTTTCTTCCAAGGAGTAAGCGTCTTCTAATTTCATGGATGAAGTCACTATCTACAGTGATTTTGGAGCCCCCAAAATAAAGTCTGACAACCGTCTCCACTGTTTTCCCATCTATTTCCCATGAAGTGATGGGACTTAGGTCAAAGAGTGGAAGCCTCATGGTGAGCTTTTGTTATTCTTGTTCAGTTCCTAAGTCATGTCTACTGTTTGCAACTCCATGGACTCCAGCATTTCAGGCTCAAATTTATGTCTGCTGAGTTGACGATGCTATCTAACCATCTCATCCTCTGCTGGCTCCTCATTTTGCCTTCAACTTTTCCCACCATCAGGGTCTTTTCCATTGAGTTGGCTCGTCATGACAGGTGGCCATAGTATTGGAGCTTTGGCTTCAGCATCAGTCTTCCAATGAATATTCAGGGTTGATTTCCTTTAGGATTGACTGGTTTGATCTCCTTGCAGTCCAAAGGGCTCTCGAGAGTCATCTCTAGCACCACAGCTTGAAAGCATCAATTCTTCAGTGCTCAGCCTTCTTTAAGGTCCAACTCTTACATTGGAATATGACTACTGGAAAAACCTCAATTTTGAGATTAAAGCCCTTTTAAAAAGAGGAAGAGAAATGGGTTCTTTCTCTCTGTGTGTAAACACCAAGGAAAAGTCATTTGAGGACATACCCAGGAAGAGTTGCCCTCACCAAGAACTCAACCATGCTGGCTCCCTGTCTAACAATCCAGACTTCCAGCCTCTAGCACTATGAGAAATAAATATCTGTTGTCTAAGCCACCCAGGGGATGGTGTTATGGCAGCCCAAGCTGGCTCTGGCAGAAGGGGAGATTGATCCAGGTTTTCTGTTCTTGTTTCTGATATAGGCTGTTTTGATGCAGGTTTTCTGTTGAGTTGCTAAGTTGTATCTGACTCCTTTGCAACCCCATGGACTGTATCCCACCATGCTCCTCTGTCCATAGCATTATCCCAGCAAGAATACTGGAATAAGTTGCCATCTTCTTCTCCATGAGATTTTCCTGAACCAGGGATTGAACCCATGTCTCTTGCGTTTCCTTCATTGGTAGATTGATTCTTTACCAGAGAGCCACTGGGAAGCCCATTTTCCTCTAGACTCTGCTGCAAACCTCTTCTTTACATTAAAAAAAAAAAAGTCCAGGCTGATACTATCAAGTGATGTTCTTTCTTCTAAATGTTCGGAAGTCGTCTGGCATGGCTGGTTATACAGCAATAGATAACTGAAAATTTCCCACCATCAGGGTCTTTTCCATTGAGTTGGCTCGTCATGACAGGTGGCCATAGTATTGGAGCTTTGGCTTTAGCATCAGTCTTCCAATGAATATTCAGGGTTGATTTCCTTTAGGATTGACTGGTTTGATCTCCTTGCAGTCCAAAGGGCTCTCGAGAGTCATCTCTAGCACCACAGCTTGAAAGCATCAATTCTTCAGTGCTCAGCCTTCTTTAAGGTCCAACTCTTACATTGGAATATGACTACTGGAAAAACCTCAATTTTGAGATTAAAGCCCTTTTAAAAAGAGGAAGAGAAATGGGTTCTTTCTCTCTGTGTGTAAACACCAAGGAAAAGTCATTTGAGGACATACCCAGGAAGAGTTGCCCTCACCAAGAACTCAACCATGCTGGCTCCCTGTCTAACAATCCAGACTTCCAGCCTCTAGCACTATGAGAAATAAATATCTGTTGTCTAAGCCACCCAGGGGATGGTGTTATGGCAGCCCAAGCTGGCTCTGGCAGAAGGGGAGATTGATCCAGGTTTTCTGTTCTTGTTTCTGATATAGGCTGTTTTGATGCAGGTTTTCTGTTGAGTTGCTAAGTTGTATCTGACTCCTTTGCAACCCCATGGACTGTATCCCACCATGCTCCTCTGTCCATAGCATTATCCCAGCAAGAATACTGGAATAAGTTGCCATCTTCTTCTCCATGAGATTTTCCTGAACCAGGGATTGAACCCATGTCTCTTGCGTTTCCTTCATTGGTAGATTGATTCTTTACCAGAGAGCCACTGGGAAGCCCATTTTCCTCTAGACTCTGCTGCAAACCTCTTCTTTACATTAAAAAAAAAAAAGTCCAGGCTGATACTATCAAGTGATGTTCTTTCTTCTAAATGTTCGGAAGTCGTCTGGCATGGCTGGTTATACAGCAATAGATAACTGAAACCAACGTCAGGAGGGGAACATCCTTGTCTACTGGAGGAACTGAGGCACTCCATATTTCGTCTTGAAGTCTCAGCTGGTTTTTACCCCTGTGCTGACCCTATACTCTGCACCCAGTCCATGACTCAGTCTGATATCTGCCCCCGCCCCCGCTTCTGGGGGTGTCCTCTTTGCCCAGTATGACAGAGTTTGCCTCTTTGCTTTTTTTTTTTTTTTTTAGATGTCTTCACTTCCCTGATTTCTTCTGCCTTCACAGCTCTTATTGTGATTGGATGCAACTCTATGGTTGTCTTCCCATTATCCTCACAGCCATTCAGCTCCTTCATATGTCCTGTGCCTTCTGGCCACCTGACTAATGGCCTTTACCTACTTGCAATACTTGCCAAAGTGTACTCTTTCGTGTGTGTCAGTTATCAGGATATTGCTCCTATAACATTAGGTTATGCTTCTGTCATTTACAGGTTACCTGTAGCTCTTTGTGTGTTGTTTACAAAGGAGACAGAATGATTGGAAGGAAAAAAAAAAAAGCAGGCTGACAAATTTTATAGACCTGTTTTAAATCCTGGCTCTTGTCATTTACCTGATCTTGAGTGAATTTAACTATATTTTTGTCATCTGCATTATATCAATAATATCAGAAAAAATAATAATGGTGATGGCAATGACAAAATGAAAAACAATCCCAGCATCTCACTTGGCTTCAGTCATAAATAGATATGCAATATTTAATACACCTAGTTTAGGCATCACTTAATTTAATAAATGTACGTTAAGCTCCCAGTATGTGCCTGGCACTATGATAGGCACTGGAGAATCTACACTGAACTAGAGAAACACAGTCCGCGGCCTCATAGAGCACATGATCCAGGGCAAGCATTGGCAGACTTAGAGCACAGCCTATGGCTCAAATCCTGCCCTTGGCCTGCTTCTGCCCAGTTCATGAGCTGAGATTAGTGTTAGACATTTTTAAAACAATTTTTATTTTAAAGCTAATGCAACAAGAACTTGCAAGGCCTACAACCTTTATTAACTGTCCTTTGGCAAAAGAGTTTAACTATCCCTGGTCTAATGGAACACATAGGAATCATTCAATAAATGCTTTTCACAAACCAATATTTAGAGAGACATTCTTTACACAAGTTTCTGATTAATTTCTGTATCCATTTTTGCAACCTCATGGACTATAGCTGCCTAGCTCCTCTGTCTGGAATTTTCCAGGCAAGAATACTCAAGTGGGTTGCAATTCCCTTCTCCAAGGGATCTTCCTGATTCAGGGATTGAATCCAGGTCTCTTTCCCGGGCAGGCTCAGATGGTAAAGAGTCCGCCTGCAATGCAGGAGACCCCGGTTCAATCCCTGGATTGGGAAGATCCCCTGGAGAAGGAAATGGCAACCCACTCCGGTATTCTTGCCTGGAGAATTCCATGGACAGAGAAGCCTGGCGTGCTACAGTCCATGGGGTTGCAAAGAGTCGGACACGACTGAGCAACTTTCATTCACTCAGTCCTACATTGCAGGCAGATTCTTTACTATCTGTACTACCAGGGAAGCCCTGTCTAACACTCAGTGCCCTATAGGCTTTTTGTTAAAAATCACATTTTCAGCTGTTTACAGGCCCTGCATAGGTGACCCATGTACCTTTGAAGCCTCCTCTAATTATAGTCTTTTTATATTTCTGCCACACTGGAGATTTTTCTGTTCAGCAAATACTGCACACGTGCCTCAGACCAGGGTATTGTTACTCCCCATTCCCCTCATTCTGCTTGTTTACTTCTTATTTGTCCTCCAGAATTCAGCTTTAAAGTCACTCCCTTTGGGAAAATTTCCTTGACCTCTCCTTGCTAGATAGGCACCTTCCTGTACTGTTTTATTTGTTCTCATGGTTCCTGATAGTTACGGTAACTTTATTTTCTTGTTTGTGATTATTACTCACCTCCACATGTTAGTTCCACAAGGGCAGGGGCTATGTTGCTTCTGTTTATTAGTTTATCTCCAGCATCCTAGCATGTTTGCTGGTGCTCAATAAATATTAGGTAAACAAATGAAACAAAGAACGAATGATTCAGTGTCACGTTTATTGAAAAGAAATAGATCAGAAAGCACATAGGATTCTTGCAACATGGGAGTGCTTTCCTTTCCCAGGCAAATGCACTCCCCCCACCCCAGATGGAATTTCTGTGGCTCCAGTGAAGAAGCCTCTTCATTCTCTGTGTATAATTAATGGAGACCCAGTGAGCTGTTTGCGCTGATGCATCACCTGCACCACACAGCAAGTGCATTTGTTACAGAGCTATCTGGGCCAAAGCTAATGAAACATTCGCAAATGTCCTGATTTACAAAGAGAAAATTGGTTCACCTGAATGACAAGGTTTGCATGCAAGGGAAATGTTCCTCTTTGCTATTTTCTGTGTTCTGGGAAGCCTCGAATCCTCAAAGTAACACACATGAGCAGACCCTTCTAGAAGGCAAAGGCCAGAGGTCACCTTGGGGAAAGACAAGTGTTCTGAAATCAACATTACCCTCTGGGGGGTCCTCGTGTGAGCTTTGGAAACTGTACACAGATTATGTGTGTATTTATGTACACACGTTTAAAGACTGATTAGGCTCTCACTGGAATCTGTGTCTCCCCAGTAGTGGAAAGTCAGTGATTTAAGAAAATCTGTTTCCTTAGACTTGAATTTATTAATTTTTAAAAAGAGAATAAGGAGCAGAGAAGTATATATGTTCTGAAGAGATCCTTCCTATTTGTAGTCCCAACCTTCCTTGATCCACTGTGCAAATGAGGTAGTTCAGATAAGTCTGGAAAGATGACTTGCCTGGGCCTTTACAGCAGATGAGACATAAACCTGGGACAAAATCCTGTCAGCCTAATGTCCTATCCACCATACCCTGCTGCCCACTAACATAATCATTTCTTGTTTCATGGGGTTTTTCATTCACTCATTCAATTTCTTTCTCATGCACTTATTCTTTCTCACTGTCCCATATTACTACTTTCTCAGTATGAATTTGTAAAACTCTTAAACAACACAGGTTTGAACTGTGCAGGTCCACTTATACATAGAATTTTTTCAGTAGTAGATGTACAGTACTGCACAACCTGCAGTTGAGTTTGCAGATGCAGAGCCATGGACACAGGGGAACAGAGGGCAAGAATGGCTGACTATTATTCAGCCATAAAAAGGAACGCATTTGAGTCAGTTCTAATGAGGTGGATGAATCTAGAACCTATTACACAGAGTGAAGTGACTCAGAGAGAAAGATAAATGCCATATTCTAACACATATACATGGAATCTAGAAAAATGGCACTGAAGAATTTATTCACAGAGCAGCAATGGAGAAGCAGACATAGAGAACAGACTTATGGACATGGGGAGAGGGGAGGAGAGGCAGAGATGCATGGACAGAGTAACACGGAAACTTGCATTACCATATGTAAAATAGATAGCCAATGGGCATTTGCTGTTTATCTCAGGAAACTCAAACAGGGGCTCTGTATCAACCTAGGGGGTGGGATGGGGTGGGAGATGGGAGGGAGGTTCAAAAGGGAAGGGATATATCTATACCTATGGCTGATTCATGTTGAGGTTTGACAGAAAACAGTAAAACTCTGTAAAGCAATTATTCATCAATAAAAAATAAATAAAGTTTTAGTAAAAATGGCTGACTATAAATTATACATGGACTTTGGACTGGGTAAGGGGCAGTGCAATAGCTCCCCACCCAAGACTGTTCAAGGGTCAATTTTCTTATTAGTTGTGACCCGCTCATTTCTAAGAGGGCTTCCCCAGGCAGTGCTAGTGGTAAAGAACCTGCCTGCAAATGCAGGAGACATGAAGAGACGCTGGTTTGACCCCTGTGTAGGGAAGAACCCCTGGAAGAAGAAATGGCAACCCACTCCAGTATTCTTGCCTGAAGAATTCCATGGACAGAGCAGCCTGGTGTGCTACAGTCCATGGGTTGCAAAGAGTTGAACACAACCAAAACGACTTAGCACACATACACATTTCTAAGAAGAATTTTGGCTTCAGTAAATCATTTTTCAATAAGGCTGATGAATTAGAAAATGAAATTCAACAGGAAAATGCATTTACCTTTTCCTTTCCAAATGCATCTCTCAAGTAAAAGTAAAAGAATAAAAAATCATCTAAATGCACAAGAACCCAGAGACTCGAAAAGACTTCAATAAATTTTAGAAATTGAAGATCGAGTACTCAACAAATAAACGGAACCCATAAAATAAGTGCATACAGAAGGAGACACTGATGAGAAACAAACCAATTTGTCCTAAGAAGTCAATATATAAAGGCAAGAGATATCACAGAGGATGGTGAAAATTGGGAAACTGATTGAAAGTCTATGTACAAAGGAGTTGAATATCACTCTAGCCCCTGAGTTCTCATCAACCACATTGCAATTTTGCATAGAGGCCAGACATAGCAGATTGGAGGGAAATGGAATAATTCTAGGAAAAATAATGTGGTTATTGTAATCAGTAAATTAGTGACTTGTACCCCTTCTCTCTGATATAAAGACAAGCTTCTGCCATGTATGTTGTTGCTCAGTCACCAAGTCGTGTTTCAGTGTTTTGTGACCCCATGGACTGTAGTGTGCCATGCTCCTCTGTCCATGGGATTTCCTGGGCAAGAATACAGGAGTGGGTTGCCAGTTCCTTCTCCAGGCGATCTTTCCTACCCAGGAATCAAACCTATGTTTCCTGAATTGCAGACAAATTATTACTGCTGAGCCACTGGGAAAAGCTCTACTATGTATACAAAGCTTATATCTATTTCACGGGTCTAGAATAATAACAGGCAGTAAAGAGTCTGCTGATAGTTCAGAACAACTTTGGAAAAAGGGAGAAAATGCTAAACAAATAAATATGAAGGGAAAAACCTGAAAGAAAATAGATAAGGCAATCAAACTTTGCACCAAAAGCTTATTAATAATATATGCTAGAGGTTGTATCTATAAAAAAGAAAAGAACATTATGAAAAAATAACAATCAGATACAAGAAAGAAGTCCTATAAATTATGTATGTGTTTGTGTATACCTCCAATGAGAGTTGAAAGTTAAAGCTGAAAAAAATATACAGAGAGTAGAAAAAAGACCACAACAGAGACACAGCGTGTGTATCTACTCTGCAAAAGACACTATCAAGAAAATGAAAAAAGAAGCCAGAGACTAGGAGGAAACATTCGGCAAAAGATGTCTGTCAAAGGATTGCTATCCAAAATAAACAAAGAAACTCTTTAAACAATAAGAAAACAAAGAACCTGATCTTAAAATGGACCAAAGACCTTAACAAAGACTTCACCAAAGAGAATACACAAAGAGCAAATAAACACACTAAAAGATGCTCCACCTTGTATACCATCACGCATGCATGCTGTCTCCTCGGTCATGTCCGACTTTTTGCAACCCCACGGACTGTAGCCCACCAGGCTCCTCTGTCCTTGGGATTCTCCAGGCAAGAATACTGGAGTGAGTGGCTATGCCTTCCTCTAGGGCATCTTCCCAACCCAGGAATGGAACCCTCATCTCTTATGTCTCCTACATTGGCAGGTGGATTCTTTACCACTAGTGCCACTTGGGAAGCCCTGTAGGTCTTAAGGGAATGCAAATTAAAACAAGGAGATGCCACTACATGCCTATTACAATGCCCCAAATCTAGAATACCAGCAAAAGCAAAATTCTGTGAGGATGTGGAGCAACAGGAACTCTGGGTTATCAGGAATGCAGAACTGTGTACAGCCACTATGGAGAACAGTTTGGGCAGTCTCTACATAAATATTCTTACATTACGATCTAGAAATTGTACTCCCTGATATTTACCCAAAAGAGCTGAAAACTTATGTCCACACACAAACTTGCACACGAATATTTAAAGCAGACTTGCTTATTCATAATTAGTGAAAACTGGAAGCAATCAAGCTGTTCTTCAGTATATGAATGAATAAATAGTGATGCATTCAAAAGACAAGGGAATATCATTCAGCATTAAAAAAGAAATGAGCTACTAAGCCATGAAAAGACATTGAGGAGACTTAAATACATATTACTAGGTGAAAGATGCCAGTATCAAACCAGTTTCCCATTACGACAAGGCTATGTTACAGTTATTTATATTAAACACCTCATCCCAGTTAAAATTTCTGTGTGATTTGTGTCTCTGGATTGAACCTGATCATTATGATAGGAGATAAAAGATAAGAACCTTAAAAAAACAGATAATAGAAATTCTATTTTTGAAAAAAAAAAAAGATTCTTGAATAAACAGATAAAAGAATTCTCAGCTTAAAAAGTTTCCAATAAGTGAGCAGATTTTTAAAAAAGGCTAAAAAAGACCCCCAGTGAGCTACATAATCATAAACCTTTATAAATTTGATCTTTACCAAGGGCAAATAGAAGATTCTAGAAACTTCCAGTATGGATGGGGAAGATCATCTATAAAAAGCAACAAAAATCAGAATATATCAATGTAACAACGATAGTAAATTTATAGAATGTTATGAAAGTAAAGAGTCAATTACCCAATCTAGTAAAAATATACTCCAAAAACATTCAAGAAAGGAAAAGTAAATTCCATGTTCATTTGTATAAACAGATATAACACCAATATTTTATTTAAATTAAAAGTTTAAATTAATTATGTTTGTTTAATGGAATGATGTAATTGTAGAGAAAAAAATTACCAAAGTTGGCAAATCAAACCATATTACTAGGAAGATAATCTTTAGAAACATGATGCTTCATACTAGAAAATAATGCTAATAATGAATTTAAGAAATGAGTTTGCTTTTGAGCAATAAGAATAGGAAGCAGGGTAAGCAGATGTTGGAATTTATTATAAAACTTTATGATCATTTATTCAAATCATAAACATGTATGTGAAGTGAAAGTCAGTCGGTCGTGTCTGACTCTTTGTGACCCCATGGACTGTACAGTCCACAGAATTCTCCAGACCAAAATACTGGAGCGGGTAGCTGTTCCTTTTCCAGGGGATCTTCCAAATCCAGGGATTGGACCTGGGTCTCCCACACTGCAGGCAGATTCTTCACCAACTGAGCCACCAGGGAAGTCCATAAACATGTATATGGTTTTAATAAACAATAAAATAAAAAGCCAAAAATAAAATTCCCAGGAGGAGACACATGAGATAACTAATAAAAGAAATCAGCCAAATGTGCAACAGATAATTATCATTCAGTGACTGGGAGTTTTGGTATAATGTGTTCAAGAAATAAGTTTGGGAAAAAGCCTATGATTTAGCATCGTGTTTGGACTTTGATTTCAAGGAAGGTGGTAGGAAACAGGTAAAACTTGCCCCCGGTAAGCATACACATTCTTGAGGTAACACAAACTTTTTCTGCTCAACTTTAGATCGATGTCATCACTTGGATAGTTCAAAAGGGTCAATGAAAAGCACTTTAAATGATGTCTTAGACAAGGTTCTGACTGGAAAAAACATCAATCTTTCCAAGAGTGTTCCTTTTTTATGTACTAGCCTCACAACTAACAAACAAACCAGCAAATACACCTCTTTACATCCACATCCAATACAGATAATGGCATTAAAATCTTAATAAATATATACGGAATTTTAAAACTATATAAAAAACCTTAATCTCTGTGGATGGGTTCTAATTTAACAAGATTCTGACAGTCTAATTAATAAAAGATTTGAAGATAGCATATTTGGAAGAATGGATCAATAATGAGCTTTTCAAGTAGCTCCTTTCCAGGACTGAGGTCACTTAAAAGCACTTTGGCATCATTTGCAGTCAGGTACTTGGCCTCTTTTCAACAGAGGCCAGGCTTAGGCCAACTATGTACCTCAAGGATGCTCAGGAATTGAGAGACTGAGTTGTCCAGAAATAAGTGATTCACCAAACCTTTAAAATATATTGCTGAAACAAATTTCATGCTCTTATATTTCAAATACAGCACCAGAACTAAAGTCAACCTGAGGCCATGTGATCTAATTGCATCATCCAATTTCAACTTAAGGCTGACAGGTCACATTTTAAGCAAGCAAAAAGAAGTCACAGCAGGACCAAGTGGTATTTGCATAGAAACCTACCCACAGGACTCTGATCAATACCCTCCAACATGTTTCTTAACAAGATTCTTTCAGTAAGGGCAATAGACATAGCACACACAGACCTACAAGCACACACTCACACACACACACACACACATTCCCATTGAGAGTCAGCGACTCTGAAGAACTGAGTGTCCCTATCTCAGCCTTGCTGGATATGAAACAGTTGCATGTTGTGATAAACTTCAAATGGCCAATTAGAATCAGAACTGAATACTTAAATATGTGGCCGGCAATCAGACTCTGAGACAAATGTGGTGAGAACTCTGCTCAAAGTATTAGAAAGCGCCATTTCTCTCTCAGCTTCAACCACAATCACGCCGACCCATCTCAGCTCCCTCACTCCTTTTCTGATGTCAGAGTTCTCATCAGGTAGAATTACAATGCAGCATCAATGCGTCTCACAATATTGTCTTGAGAGTTACACAAGATGATATAAACAAATGGCTTTAAAATGGTGTAGCAGACTGTGCAGATTTAGAGTAATCAGTTCAGTTCAGTCACTCAGTCGTGTCTGACTCTTGGTGACCCCATGAATCGCAGCACGCCAGGCCTCCCTGTCAATTACCATCTCCCGGAGTTCACTCAGACTCACATTCATCGAGTCCATGATGCCATCCAGCCATCTCATCCTTGGTCGTCCCCTTCTTCTCTTGCCCCCAATCCCTCCCAGCATCAGAGTCTTTTCCAATGAGTCAACTCTTCGCATGAGGTGGCCAAAGTACTGGAGTTTCAGCTTTAGCATCATTCCTTCCAAAGAAATCCCAGGGCTGATCTCCTTCAGAAT
>SJYT01058473.1:109923-155865 GCA_006410635.1 Cephalophus harveyi | reverse complement strand
TGTTGTTTTCCTCTATTTCTTTGCATTGATCGCTGAAGAAGGCTTTCTTATCTCTTCTTGCTATTCTTTGGAACTCTGCATTCAGGTGCTTATATCTTTCCTTTTCTCCTTTACTTTTCGCCTCTCTTCTTTTCACAGCTATTTGTAAGGCCTCCCCAGACCATTTTGCTTTTTTGCATTTCTTTTCCATGGGGATGGTCTTGATCCCTGTCTCCCGTACAATGTCACGAATCTCATTCCATAGTTCATCAGGCACTCTATCTATCAGATCTAGGCCCTTAAATCTATTCGTCACTTCCACTGTATAATCATAAGGGATTTGATTTAGGTCATACCTGAATGGTCTAGCGGTTTTCCCTACTGTCTTCAATTTGAGTCTGAATTTGGTAATAAGGTGGTCATGATCTGAGCCACAGTCAGCTCCTGGTCTGGCAATGGCAACCCACTCCAGTACTCTTGCCTGGGAAATCCCATGGACAGAGGAACCTGGTAGGCTGCAGTCCATGGGGTCGCGAAGAGTTGGACAGGACTGAGCAACTTCACTTTCACTTTTCACTTTCATGCACTGGAGAAGGAAATGGCAACCCACTCCAGTATGCTTGCCCGGAGAATCCCAGGGACGGGAGGCTGGTGGGCCGCCGTCTATGGGGTCGCACAGAGTCAGACACGACTGACGTGACTTAGCAGTATAGCGCTTCTCCATCTTTGGCTGCAAAGAATATAATCAATCTGATTTCGGTGTTGACCATCTGGTGATGTCCATGTGTAGAGTCTTCTCTTGTGTTGTTGGAAGAGGGTGTTTACTATGACCAGTTCATTTTCTTGGCATGGCTATATGACAATGCATGTATAAAAAGTTCAAAGTTTGAGCAAAAGTGAGAGCTTATTGGCTTATGTAATTGGGTTACAGATGGTCTCAGGGAGTGTGACTTAAAAATTATCCAGACTCTTTCTTTTTTCTTTAATTCCTATGACCCGAATCACTCAATTATTCTACTTCTTCATCTTATACCACTAAGTTTTTTATGCAGTGGGTAGAGTGGAGGCAGCAAACAACATATATCTCTTGACTTTTTTTTTTTTTAAGTGAGTTTAGCCATATAAAAAAGGTCATCTATCAGCATTTGCTCATAAATTCCAGGGAAGGACTTTAACTGGATCACCTTGGATTACATTCTCCACATTCTCCTATATGAGTCAATGACTATGGCTGAGAAGAGGGGTCTAACCAGATCCGGTCACAAGAAAGCCTTGAAGTATACAGAGTGATAGATATTCAGCCTGTCAACGGAAGGAGGTGTTATTGCTAGAGGGAGGTGCAAAGAAACACTGGAAGACAAATATCAGATGTCTACTCCCTCTGTGCCCCCAAGCTCCTGGCATCCCTCTGTCACATTCCATAGAATGGAGTTGTTTTTCACTCTTCCAGCCTGCATATATATGTCTGATTCACTTTTGTATTCTAGTATATCTCACAGGACCTAACATAGATTAGTTGCTCAATAAATATAGATTGAAAGGATGAATAAATACAATTTCTGTTAAAACTGCAGAGGACTCTGCTATCCCAGTTCTTCCCTGTATATTGAGAATTCACTCCTGTGTGCCTTAACTCCCAAACTCTCCTAGGCTTAATACTGCTACTTGGGAACTCCTTCTCTATTTAATTTATCAAATATTTACTTGGCACTGATCCTAAAGGAGACCAGTCCCAGGTGTTCTTTGGAAGGACTGATGCTGAGGCTGAAACTCCAATACTTTGGCCACCTCATGCAAAGAGGTGACTCATTGGAAAAGACCCNCAGTGTATTCATGTAAAGATGATCAGTCAGGAGGAGAAACAGAAAATTATAGATACATCGGTACAGTCAGTTCAATTCAGTTGCTCGGTCATGTCGACTCTTTGCAACCCCATGAATTGCAGCACTCCAGGCCTCCCTGTCCATCACCAACTCCTGGAGCTCACTCAAACTCATGTCCATCGAGTCAGTGATGCCATCCAGCCATCTCATCCTCTGTCATCCCCTTTTCCTCCTGCCCCCAATCCCTCCCAGCATCAGAGTCTTTTCCAATGAGTCAACTCTTCGCATGACGTGGCCAAAGTATTGGAGTTTCAGCTTCAGCATCATTCCTTCCAAAGAACACCTAGGACTGATCTCCTTTAGAATGGACTGGTTGTATCTCCTTGTAGTCCAAGGGACTCTCAAGAGTCTTCTCCAACACGACAGTTCAAAAGCATTGATTCTTCTGCACTTAGCTTTCTTTGCTGTCCAACTTTCACATCCATACATAATCACTTTGGAAAAACCATAGCCTTGACTAGATGGACCTTTGTTGGCAAAGTAATGACAATTATACAAATGTTAATAGGTAATATGAATTGATGATAGATTATAAAGATGAATGGGACATGAAGACACATGAATGTATAATTAAGATAGATTGAAAGATATTTTCATATATATTTTTATGGGGATGTTGTCAACCTTGTTTTGTGAAAATTCAATTGGCTAAGTGAGAAAATAATCAGACAATTATGGGAAAGCCACAATTTGCTCCTACCTCTTCCATTGCTTCTCTGGCTCCGTGTCTTTGTTCTTTCTCATCCTCAGTTTCATTGTCTGTAAAATTAGAATCATAAATGAAGCCCAACTACACACACGGTAGTTTTGAGACTCCTACAAGGCAATTGTTGGGGAAACACCTTGAAAATTGTAACATGCTCTGTTGCTCCCCTGAGATCGACCTGGATAGCTTTGCAGCTTCTTCTGAAAAGACAGCCAGCCTCATCTCAGGTGAGGAAATGGCTTATTTTATTTTTATTTTTTCTTACAGGCTGCCAGAGCTTGGTTGCTGCCTGTCTATCACTGGATGTGTGTTTTATCAGCTTTCACATCGCCTCTACCTTGCAGCTCAGCTCATATCATCAAAAACCACTCTGGTGCCCTCAGTGTCAGCAAATGGTTGTTTGGCTGTTGTATCTCCTATGCCATCTCTAAAGCTGAGCTCAGTAACAGACCCCTTTTTGATGCCGGATGATCTGAAAGCAGGATGAAAGGTGAGGAGAATGTTTTCCCACTCAAGATCAATATGCCTTTAACCTTCCTTCCTTCTATCCTTGGGGAAGCATCTCTTCTCACCTCCCTGGCAGTTTTTGCCCTTCCACACTCCTGTCTTTTCATTTTCCCTTCCCCCCAGCGCCCCCATCTTCACCACAGCCTGGTTAGAATTCGGCGTGTCTTCCTCCCCGAGTTCTTGTGTTAATGTCCGTCAAAACAGATTCTGCTGGATTGCTTTCCTAACAGAGTCCCCTATTGCTTTGGACCAAAGAAAACAAGTAGTTACTCTCTTTGAGTCAGAATACAGAGGTTTGAATATTGCTCTGTTACGATGAGCAACATGACCTTAGATAACTGATTTCATCTATCTGAGTAAAGCTTTCCTTTTCTGAGGGCAGAATTGAGGGCAGGGCAAATTGAGGGCAGCAATGCTTGCCTTGCTCATCCCCTGCAAGCCCAGAACATTTACGATGGAAAGGCCCTAGATGTTCACATATAAATCCTATATGTGAACATCTTAGTGATAAGCAGCTTAATCTTTTACTTAAAAACACATATGGTATACTTCTTAAATGTGAAACATTAAAATTTTAAAATACAGTTCCAATAATCAAATCGCTTTTTAGTCATATATTTCTATGATTTGTAAGAAATCAAACTACAATATAATAAAACTTGACCTCATGAAAATCACTTTGCCCCACACACCTGACTTCATCTCACCCCCTTTTCCCCCCAAATCATAGGTCAAGTGATAGAACCTTTCTTTATATTCTTAAATATGAAGCAAAGTGAAGTGAAGTGAAGTCGCTCAGTCGTGTCTGACTCTGCGACCCCATGGACTGTAGCTTATCAGGCTCCTCCATCCATGGGATTTTCCAGGTAAGAGTGCTGGAGTGGATTGGCATTTTCTTCTCCAGGGGATCTTCCTGACCCAGGAATTGAACTCGGGTCTCCTGGATTGCAGGCAGACGCTTTACCGTCTGAGCCACCAGGGAAGCCTGCCAGGTAAGTATCAAGCAAACTAACTGCTAAAATGAGGCGCCTCGCCTTATAAAGTGTGCATTAGCAACGTGTGTGCATGTGTGCTCAGTCATGGCTGACTTTGCAACCCAAGGACTGCAGGCCACCTAGTTCCCCTGGCTATGGAATTTTCCAAGCAACACTAATGGAATGGGTTGCCATTTCTTACTCCAGGGGATCTTCCTGACCCAGGGATCGAACCTGTGTCTCCTACACTGGCAGGTGGATTCTTTACCACTATGACACCTGGGAAGTCCATACATTAGCAATATCCCTATATTATATATTGGAGAAGGCAATGGTACCCCACTCCAGTACTCTTGCCTGGAAAATCCATGGACGGAGGAGCCTTGTGGGCTGCAGTCCATGGGGTCGCTGAGGGTCGTAGACGACTGAGTGACTTCCCTTTCACTTTTCACTTTCATGCATTGGAGAAGGAAATGGCAACCCACTCCAGTGTTCTTGCCTGGAGAATCCCAGGGATGGGGGAGCCTGCTGGGCTGCCATCTATGGGGTCGCACAGAGTCGGACACAACTGAAGCGACTTAGCAACTATATTATATATGAAGACTCAGAAGCAAAGAAGGTAGGGAAACTTGCTTCAAATTATATGTTGTGGGACTACAATTTGAACTCAGGTACTTAGGTTCCAGAAACTGTAATTTTCATCACTATGCTGTTCTCTAAGCAGTCCAGTGCTCCATCAATAAGACAGTAAATGGATGTCATGTTTTAGATGTATATTACAGCATATCTATTCAGTACTTAGAGCAACATACTAGGATAGCTAGGTAATTCCATGGTAATAAATGAGCAATGACACATTTATTTTTCACTCTTGCAGAGTGCAGTGAGTGTCTGGACAAACTCTTTAGGCTGCAGCTGATCACTGATGACCCAAGGAACAGGAGCCCCATATTGAGGAACATTAATAACGTTTACCAGCCCACCATGCAGTGCTAGTCATCAGCTAAAAGTAGTGACCTAGATGGACACTGGACAATAAGAAAGACTATTAAAGACAGTTCTGTATGAAGAAAGAAATAGAACATGATATAAAATTTAACTTCAGTTAAAATATGTGCAATAGAATTATAAGCATTTTTCAAAAATGCAAACAAAGGAAGAATTGTATTGAATATATTAAAATGGACTAATATACATGCATTTTATATCTATCCTTGTATTTATCCATTTTCCTATCTACTTATCAGTCTATCAGCATAAATAGGAAAGTAGAAGTAGAGAATAGATATTAAGAATTGTAAACGTTAAGAAATATTAAGAAATCAAGCAAAGGCCCTTGTATCAATAAAAACCATAAGTCATGAATTAACATGATTAGCTCAAAGCTCTAAAGCAGAGGTTTGTAAACTATAGCCCTTGAGCCAAATCCCACCTGCCACCTGGTTTGTAAATAAAGCTTTATTGGAACTCAATGTCACTCATTTGTTTACACACTTGCTATGGCTGGTTTTGCAATAAAATGGCAAGTTGAATAGTTGCAACTGGGACAGACTCCTCCACAAAGTTAAAAATATTTGATATCTGGATTTTTATAGAAAAATGTTTGTACCGTAGAGAACAAAGGTGAGAGACCATATCTGACTCAGTATGTTCTGAGTCAGAAACAAAAACGACCCTATGTCTTCCACGTAAGAGCATCTAATGTAGAAATTAAGGGGTAACCCAACCACTGGAACTAAGGGAGCAGAGGTCTGGAAGTTGTCACAGAACTCCATCCTGACACGTGGAAGTGGGCGGTTCCCAAACCTTGTCCACATCCCCACGGCATTTCACAGGAATCTCTAGGAAGTACCTGGCATCTGTCTCATTCTGCAGCAGTGACTGTATGAGGTTTGTGCAAGCTTCCTAGGAAGCTCTGGTAAATATTTTGACACTTCAACATATCTAGCTGCAATGATCCCAGATAATAAGAGTTCTTCCCTTCTCCTTTCCACTGTTCAATTCTAATCTAGGACCATGCCTGTCCTGGGTTTCTAGGAAATGCAGATTATTTTTCTCTTCACAATACAAGGGACACTTAGAAGTGGGTCGTAGTGATGTGTACTGACAACAATCATTGGAATATTACTGTTTTATTTCCACTCCTTTGAATAATGTTGAAGAGCAATAAATACTTATGCATTCCAATGAGTCTCCGCTCCAGAATACCTTAACCTGAGATTTATGGACTTCTAGGAGGACAGTGCTTGGTCTTTAGAGGGTCTGAATAGATGTTAATATCCCTCTCCCATTAGTGGGTGAAGACATTACTGAAGAATTCCAGGATCCCTCAGAGGATCTATCTTACCACTGTGTTTGCTAGACTTTGTGCTCCTTTAATGCTGAGGACTTTACCTTTTTTATATACCTCAGAGCTACAATATCTGATACAGAGAAAGTTTTTAGTAAACGTGTGTGAAATCAGTAATTAAGATAGTGAACATGTATAACACTGCACAGATAAAATGCAGAATATGTATCATAATTTTTTTAAAAACTCCAGCCACCCATCGATAATAACACACTGAAGTTTACATCAAAACCTTTCCAATATGTTCCAGATAAATCTACCTTAGCACCAGGTGCTGAAAGAGATTAGACCATTGTGCAGATAATCAAGTAATGTCATCGTTACTAATAAAAGAATGCAAGGTTCAAGAGTCAAAAGGGGAAACAGAGCAAGCCAAGGGGACAGAGTGTGACCCCTGCCCTCTTCCCATAAGGTCATGTCTGTAGAGTTTCAGTTCAACTTGCCAATGGGAACTGCATTCCCTCTGAATACACCTCCCCACTCTCTGTCTCATGAATCACTCTGCTTCCTCAATATCTAGTAGGTCCTAAAGACTGAGACATAGCTGCTGACTCATGATCTCCTAATGTCAAACCACGCTCCAGCTTAGCATCACTAGACATTAGAATATATGGGTTCAAGTCCTAACTTGTGCTCTTCCTGTCAATTCAGAGAACCACTTGACAAGTCTGCAGTTTAGTTTTCCATTCTCTAAATGGGTATCAGTCAGTCAGTTCAGTCACTTCGTCATGTCTGACTCTTTGCGACCCCATGGACTGCAGCACGCCAGCCCTCCCTGTCCATCACGAACTCCCAGAGTTTACTCAAACTCATGTCCATTATAATGAAGGATATTCTAGCAAATAAGCAGGCATATGCAAAACAGCTCAATATATTACTATTATTGGGTTGGCCAAAAGTTCATTTGGGTTTTTCTGAAACAGTTTACAGAAAAACCCAAAATAACTTTTTGTTCAACCCAATATATATCAAGAAAATGCAAACTGTTAATAACAGATTTATCAAGCATACCCCTAGGGTTTTCATAGTTTGTCAGAGCCTGGTAAATTTAACTCTTGGCCTAAGTGAATTAGTCAACGGCTAATTTGGAAAACTAAAAGGTCAGTAGTTACTGAATAGTGAGCTGAAACTAATATCTCCCCCCACAAACTGTAACTCAGCCAATCCTTATTTATGAGCTTAATAGCTTCTGATTAGCTGGCTTTCTCTCTATTTTCCCCTCCCCATTTCCTGGGTTGTATAAAACTTCCTTTGCCAGGTAAAAACCTAAATCCCTGAAAATCTGAACAGAGTGTACCTGGCACAATTCTGATGGACATAAACAATCTCGGGCTTTAGTTAAAGCCTCTTGTGTCTGACCTAAGCATTCACTGTCTTGGGGATTCCCGGTAGTACCTAGATATTCACTTCCTTCACCAGCTTCATTCTCTAATCTGAGCTCCTCAAGTGTTATTACGTGTTAGCATAGACCGTAGCATATGCAGAGAGTCCACAACTACGCAAACATGTAAATTTGCTTCTTCTCCTTGTTTAGTCCATCATTTTGGTAATTCTCTCTTCAGACCTCAGTTTCCTCACACAGAAAATAAGGATAAAGGTTACTAGCCTGCCAATCTTAGAGACTGTTGAAAAAGAATGAGTAGTCTTTCCTGGGACATTAGAAAATGCTTCATAGACATGCCATTATAGTTAGAATTTGAAAGATAAGAAAGCAGTGACTCCTGGAAAAGGTGGGCAAGATTTTGATATTTATTGTTGGAGATAAACCAACAATTACCACTAGAGAAGATCAACAAAAGGAATATCAGAAATCAAGTCATGGAAAGATGAAAATTTATGGAACATGCAGATAAGAGAGAACTTTGATAGGCTTGCATTTTCTGGTGATTCAGGAGAGCAGCTGAACAACTGAACACTAGAAAATTGGAATTAAGTCAGTAGTGAAGGTCTCTAATACCATGGTAGGGATACAGAGTTTATACTGTGCTGGAGAACTCTCTTTTTGAGAGTTAATCTCTCTTAGTACTTTTCAGGGAGAAGGCAATGGCACCCCACTCCAGTACTCTTGCCTGGAAAATCCATGGATGGAGGAGCCTGGTAGGCTGCAGTCCATGGGGTCGCTAAGAGTCGGACACGACTGAGCGACTTCACTTTCACTTTTCTCTTTCATTCATTGGAGAAGGAAATGGCAACCCACTCCAGTATTCTTGCCTGGAGAATCCCAGGGACGGGGGAGCCTGATGGGCTGCCGTCTATGGGGTCGCACAGAGTCGGACATGACTGGAGCGACTTAGAAGCAGCAGCAGCAGCAGTACTTTTCAGGATCAGCCCTGGGATTTCTTTGGAAGGAATGATGCTAAAGCTGAAACTCCAGTACTTTGGCCACCTCATGCGAAGAGTTGACTCATTGGAAAAGACTCTGATGCTGGGAGGGATTGGGGGCAGGGAGAGAAGGGGACGACAGAGGATGAGATGGCTTGATAGCATCACTGTCTCGATGGATGTGAGTCTGAGTGAAGTCTGGGAGTTGGTGATGTACAGGGAGGCCTGGAGTGCTGCGATTCATGGGGTCACAAAGAGTTGGACACGACTGAGTGACTGAACTGAACTGAATACTTTTTATAGTTTAAAAGGGTACAAACACACACACACACACATATGCCAAATAACTGATGCTTTTGAATTGTGATGCTGGAGAAGACTCTTGAGAGTCCCTTGGACTGCAAGGAGATCAAACCAGTCAATCCTAAAGCAAATATAACCCTGAATATTCACTGGAAGGACTGATGCTTGAAGTTGAAGCTCCAATACTTTTGCCACCTGATGCAAAGAGTTGACTCATTAGAAATACTGGGAAAGATGGAAGGCAAAAGGAGAAGAGGGTGGCAAAGGATGAGATGGTTAGATAGCATCACCAACTCAATGAGCATGAATTTGAGCAAGCTCCAGGAGACATCAAAGGACAGGGAAGCCTGGTGTGCTGTGGTTCATGACACTGCAAAAAGTTGGATACAACTTAGCCATTAAACAAAAACAACAACTATATATGTGTATGTGTGTGTATATATATATATATATATATATATATATATATATATATATATAGTCTTTAGAAAATTAATTTATCAGCCATGTGAAAGATTCAATGTAAAAGTATCCCCGAAAATATATTCTTAAGGCACAAGTTCAACTGGTTGTTAAAAGGTGTCTCAGTTACAAACCTATAAATACAAACACAGCTATCAGAAATAGTAGTTACACAATAAATATTTGTTGAAAGAATGAATGAGCAAAGTTTAGTAAATTTTAGGTTCAACCAAGCTAATTAAACTTTTTCTTATTGATTTTTTTTTCTTGTTTTGATGATTTAGCTGTAGAACATGCTACAACATCTAATACACTGATACGCTCAATGAATCTCCAGGAAGAGAGGATAGGAGAGCTTTCATAATTTCACTTGTCATGGAACTTCTTTCATCATGTATCCCATAGGCACTGGTGTCTGATGGAAAATATCATGGGAAATGTTAGATTAAAAAGAGAAATTGTGGGTAATGAGCCCTGACAAGAAGCGATTTGGATGACTCAGGAGAGCAAGCAGGGCCCCTGCACTACAATGGTGCCAGGAGGGCTGGAGAAGAAAGGCGTGGGGGCCACATTATGGACGCTATCTGGACCAGACTCAAGGGTTCATTAATGTCAGGAATGGGGAAGGTGGAGGAATCTAATGATTGCTGAGTTTTTAATTTTAGGAAAATTGTGGTCTTATTCTATTCATACAACTTGCCACTGAAGTAATTTATGTATGAAAATCTATTAGAGTTGAAGTGTTCCTTTCATTTTTCATTGCTTTCAAGAAGCATCCAAAAGTGAGAAAAGCAAAGATACCCTGAAATTGGCACTCACCTGCATGAGGTAGATATAGATAGAAGACAGATCAATCAATTGATCAATAGAACATAGATGGGTATGTGTGTGTATCTCCCAATAGTTCCTAAAATATGCACATAGATGTGTAAAGTTGTAGCCTACTTATTTATAATTTACAAAATTTTTTTAAAGTTTAAATGTCAAAAAATGGAAAATTAAACAAAACTGATTATACCAATACAACAGAATACTGTGAATCATTAAGAATAATGTCTTACAAGAAAACTTCACATCATATTAAAGAAGAAAAACCTCCTATGGTATAACTTAAGTGTGAGAAAGGAGCGATGCTATAAATCAGAATATACTTACAAGAATTTTGTTAAGGAAAATATGTTTTGCCTTATATACATGGAAATTCAAGCACGTGGAAACACAATAATAATTTAGCACTAGTTTTACTCAGAGAATTTGTTATAAAACTTAGTTTTATCTATACTGAATTTTCCAAATGCCCATATTGTAATTTATTAAGCAGGCAAAAAATTGTATCTTTAGCGTAACTTTGATGATCATTATTTCCAGAATATATATCTTAATTTTGTCATTGACATTGCTCTTCTTCCTTCCACCCATCCTTCCTTCCATCCTTTCTTCTACCCATCCATCTATTCATCCATTGTTGTCGTTGTTCAGTTGCCCAGTTATGTCCGACTCTTTATGACCCCATGGACTGCAGCACGCCAGGCTTCCCTGTCCCTCATCATCTCCGGGAGTTTGCCCAAGTTCATGTTCATTGCGTCGGTGATGCTGTGCAGCCATCTCTTTCTCTGATGCTCTCTGCTCCTTCTGCCCTCAATCTTTCCCAGCAGACTTTTCCAATGAGTCGACTGTTCACATCAGATGACCAAAATACTGGAGCTTCAGCATCAGTCCTTCCAGTGAATATTCAGGGTTGATGTCTCTTAAGATGGAGTGGTTTGATCTCCTTGTTCTCCAAGGGACTCTTAGGAGTGTTCTCCAGTGAACAACAGTTCAAAGGCACCAATGCTTTGGTATTCTGCCTTTTTTACTGTCCAGCTCTCACAAATGAGTGACTACTAGGAAGACCATATCCTTGACTATACAGACCTTTGTCAGTCAAGTAATGTCTCTGCTTTTCAACACACTGTCTAGGTTTGCCATCACTTTCCTGCCAAGAAGCAATCATCTTATGATTTCATGGCTGCAGTCACTGTCCACAGTGATTTTGGAGCCCAGGAAGAGGAAATCTGTTATCACTTTCACCTTTTACCCCTCTATTTGCCATGCAGCAATGGGGCTGGATGCCATGATCTTAGTTGTTGGCTTAAAAAAAAAATATTTAACCTTAAGCTGGCCCTTTCACTCTCCTCCTTCACCCTCATCAAGAGTCTCTTTAGTTCCTCTTTGCTTTCTGCCGTTAGAGTGGTATCCATCACATATCTGAGGTTGCTTCTACCTTCTACCTATCTTGATTCCAGTTTGTAACTCATCCAGCCTGGCATTCCTCACGGTGTGGTCAGCGTATAGGTTAAACAAACAGGGTGACAGTAGACAGCCCTGTCGTACTTCTTTCTCGATCTTGAACCAACCAGTTGTTCCATATGGGGTTCTAAATGTCGCTTCTTGACCTGCTTGCAGGTTTCTCGGTGAGTACACGCTGTGTGCCAAGTTCTTTTCTAGGCTGCTTGGATAAATAGATGAGTCTTCCATCTAGGTATCCCTTGCCACAAAGTTACTGGAGGAGAGCCAGCATCAACCAGCTTTAGTATATTTCTAGCCCCAGGCTTTGCTGAAGGCAGGAAGCACACCAAGCTCAGGAGAAGGGACATTTGGCTCTCAAGATATTTGTCTAAAACAAATATATCTCTAGCTGTGCAGAGAGTGAAATCAGCCACAGACAAATCACTCACATGTAACTGGAGTAGCTGGAACAAAGTTGGAAAGGTTGAGAGCTAATACTTTTGATGTCGGAAGCACTACATTGCAATTACAAGAAACTGTGATAGGTGTCAAAGTGAGGACTAGGGTAATCTAGGGATTCCCAGGTGGCGATAGTGGTAAAGAAGCTACCTGCCAGTAAAGGAGATCTAAGAGACTCGGGTTTGATCCCTGGGTAGGGAAGATCCCCTGAAGGAGGAAATGGCAACCCATTCCAGTATTTTTGCCTGGAAAATCCCATGGACAAAGGAGCCTGGCAGGCTACAGTCCATCAGTTCAGTTCAGTTCAATTGCTCAGCTGTGTCTGACTCTTTGCAACCCTGTGGACTGCAGCACACCAGGCTTCCCTGCCCATCTACAACAGTACAGTCCATAGGGTCACACAGAGTCAGACACGACTAAAGCAACTTAGAATGCATGCATGCATGGGAACCTAAGAGAAGGTGCTGTTAATTTGAAAAGTTACTGAAATCCTTAGTAATTTAAACTCTCCAGGGAATAGGGAGATAGATTTATGTAAAGTTATGAACTTGATGGAAATGGTGACATGATTCTTTTGTGTGCAAGTGAGCTTGCACATAGGGGTACAAGTAGATAATTCTACATTCATGGGTTAGAAACCACTGATTTGGCTATGAGGGGTCACCACATAAATGCCATATATCATACAAACAGTGAGTAAAGCTTGTTTTGAAAACCCTAAGTTCCTTGGGACTCAGAAACTTGGACATCTACCCCTTCAAATGGTTGCCATTTCTTTTGTCTATTGAAAGTTGGAAAGATTTATTTGGAGAGGGCAGACTGTCCTCTTGTTCTAAGTTACTGGACATAAGGACCATATCACAATATAAATGGGCACATTCTCAGTTCAGTTCAGTCACTCAGTCGTGTCCGACTCTTTGTGACCCCATGAATCGCAGCACGCCAGGCCTCCCTGTCCATCACCAACTCCTGGAGTTCACTCAGACTCACGTCCATCGAGACAGTGATGCCATCCAGCCATCTCATCCTCGGTCGTCCCCTTCTCCTCCTGCCCCCAATCCCTCCCAGCATCAGAGTCTTTTCCAATGAGTCAACTCTTCACATGAGGTGGCCAAAGTACTGGAGTTTCAGCTTTAGCATCATTCCTTTCAAAGAAATCCCAGGGCTGATCTCCTTCAGAATGGACTGGTTGGATCTCCTTGCAGTCCAAGGGACTCTCAAGAGTCTTCTCTTACCCCCATCCAATTATATGGCTTAGTTGCTCAGTCGTGTCTGACTCTGCGACCGCATGGACTGTTTCCCACCACCTCCTCTGTTCATGGGATTCTCCAGGCAGGAATACTGGAGTGGGTTGGCATTTCCTTCTCCACAGTTATTTTGGGGGATTTGAGAAAACACCCCTTGCTAATATACCCATACTCAAAGATGAGTTTTTTGTGATTACTTGAGAGTGCTGGAGTTTTGATAAAACAGAGCATCAACTCCAGTCCCTCAATACTCACACACACGCAAATATACACACTCACTCACCATCAGCCCCATATCTGGATCTAAGCACGGATGATTAGAGGGATTTCCCCAGAAACTGAGTGCAATGCTTTAGGAAAATATTTGTGCACAAAGGGCTTCTAGGTCCAAGCAGTGATGATTGGAGACCTAGTCTGCACAGAGTAAAGGGAGGCCAGTAGTGTCCTGCTCCACCCAAAGGATATGAGCCTTTGGAAACAACGTGTAATAACAGCCGAGGCCCAGGCACTGGCAGTTTTCAAGGAGCGTGTCGTCCACGGTGACTTCACAGGTAATAGGCATGGACGAGCTGAAGGGAAAAGAACAAGAGGGCCTCTTTGTGGTGACTGTGGCAACCAACCTGGTTTGCAGACACATAGTGATCCCTCTGAGAAGTCCTCAAAAATATTAAGAAAAGGGGAGGGTAGTCAGAGTGGGTGGGGTGAGCCACTGTGAGAGGTAACTGAGCCACTGTAATTTGAGCATGCATCTCAATGGGATCACTATTATCCTCCAGGCTGGGAAAGATCCTGATATATGAGCCATGCATCCAGAGAAGGACTGAAGTCAAAGCTGGCTCTTGCTTCTTACATGCACCCATTGAGGCATGCCTTCCCATGTCCTAAATATGAATTTTTCCACCATCCGCTCTTATGTACTTGACAATCAGACCAAGATTAGGAGAGATCATGGGCTATTAATTCCTTTTTCCTCCAACCACCAGTCCTTTTTACTACCCTGGGAGGTAAGATTAGTTCTTTTACTCTTTAAAATTTTCCTCTCATTCAGCTTTGGATGTGGTTTGAAGGTTGAAAGATGAAAGCAAAGAAATGGGATTAAAATGTAGGTCAACTGGCAAGTTATTTACAAATGTCTGGGACAATAGAACAAAGGGAAACTCAGCCAGTTGCTTGGAGGGGGCCTAAAAGGTAGATGTAAGGAAGGACAATTACTTTCTACCGAGTGTCACCTCTTTTGGGGTCAAAGCCACTTTCCCGAGCCGCTGAAGCGAATCTTTATTTTTTCCTAAAACTCAACAGACAGCGTCTTCAGAACCTAATTTGATTTTGATTGATTTTTGAAACTTGAAACACTTCTAAACTAATTTTCAGTATATTACTCTTGTCAACGCTTAAAGATTTTGTCAGGAGGAATTTGCTGAACAGACACAGTAATTTTGTTTCTCATTCTGGCATATCACCCCTAAAGAGGAAACCCAGGAGTGGGGGCTCTGTTACTACAGCTGCTGCTATTAGAATATACATCGCAATTACTTCGCTGCTATTTTGGGGGCTTCTGAAGCAGTTCACACTGCAACTCTTGGGAGCTGGGAGTCTTAGAATAAGAATCACGGAATCATCGACTCCTCTTGTGTCAGATCCAGGATCTAGAAAGGGGACTCAAGGTCCCTAGAGGAGAAGAGATTCGTTCAAGGTCACTGAGCAATTTTGGGCAGACCTGGAACTGGAGAGCAGCCTCACTCACACTCTCAGCCTCTTTCTCTCCCCAGTTTATCAAGAAGTGCAGAGGCCAAGTCAGCCCTGCTGTGGTCATCGCCCAAGTTGGGATTTATTAAATAAATACACCAGCGACTACTTCCATGGGACAAAGAGTGTCGAGTGGCAATCAATACACCAATTGAAGGGCAGTAAAAGACACTCAGAGCCCAGCACAATAGTGCCCCTTACAAAGCACAGGAGCTGTGTTAACCAAGTCTCCCCCTTTGTCTTGCCAGTCAGCAGATCTATTGGGGACCATTGCAAATAGCAGTGACATTACGAGATAATAACCTCTGCTCATGCCGGCATTATGCGGGGAGGGCCATCAAAGAGGGGTTTCCTTTTATTGCTTTTTGCCACTCAGGGTCTGCAGCACATGGACAGATGGACGGGCTCATCTTAACAAATCGGCAGTGGGGACAAGCCAGGGATCTTTGCTCAAGGCAGGGCCTTCCAAGCAGGCACCTGTGGTTGCTTGGGTAAATCATTGGCAGAGGCAAAGCAGAGAATTATTCAGGATGGGGGGCAGGATGGATAAAAGGTTGGCCTGTCGTGTGGACAAATAGGCACAAGGACTTTTGTCTGCTGCAAATGTACCTTGATGCAGTGGAGGTATGCTAAAAGTAAAGAGAAATGGCATTAGGAGCAGAGGAGACACTGGAAATTCTAGAGCTCTGTTTTACCTACTTAAACTGTTTCTCAAATCACAGTGGCCTTTAGATAGATACAAGAGGTCATACTAATGTGCATTTACTTATCAACACAGGGCTTTCCTGGAGGCTCAGATGGTAAAGAATCTGCCTACAGTGGAAGAGAGCCAGGCTCAGTCCCTGGGTTGGGAAGATCCCCTGGAGGAGGGCGTGGCAACCTACTCCAGTATTCTTGCCTGGAGAATCCCACGGACAGGGGCGTCTGGTGGGTTGCAGTCCATGGGGTTGCAAAGAGTTGGACATGACTGAGCGACTAACATACACACACACACACACACTACATTTCTAACAAGATGATGTGGATGAAGTTGCACTCCCAAGTTTTTGCGATTCTGGGTAAACAGAGAATGAAAAAGGAATGTGGTCACTGACACTGAGAAAAAAGTAATTTTTCAGACTAAATAATACATACTTAGGAATGTACTGATATCCAGCTACCCTATAATTATATCACTGGGGCCATGGAGCCAGGCCATTCCTTTTGGGTAGAGGCAAGGCTTTCTCTGAAGGACTGGCTGTTTCCTCAAAGAATGCTGAGAAGAGGTACAGGCAGAAATACAAGGACTCAGGAGTGGGGAGGGGGATGGCAAAGATGGGGGAATGGTCTTTCTTTCTCTGGATCTAAGAGTCTAAGATACAAAGAAAACTGGATTATTTCTAGTGGCAGGAGTTGGCCATGTGGAGACCGGGTGGGAGCAAGTCAGAAGCCCAAAACTGTAGTATGGGCCTGGGCCTGGGTCTGGGATGTAATTACAAATTGATTTCTGTAGTTACTTCTTGGTGCTGAAGAAGACTCTTCAGAGTCCCTTGGACAGCAAGGAGATCAAACCAGTGAATCCTAAAGGAAATCAACCTTGAATATTCATTGGGAGAACTAATGCTAAAACTCCAATACTTTGGCCACATGATGAGAAGAACTGACTCATTGGAAAAGACCCTGGTGCTGGGAAAAATTGAAGGCAGGAGGAGAAGAGGGCAGCAGAGGATGAGATGGTTGGATGGTTTCACCAACTTAATGGACATGAGTTTGGACAAACTCCAGGAGATAGTGAAGGACAGGGAAGCTTGATGTACTGCGATGCATGGGGTTGCAATGAGGTGGACATGACTTAGTGATGGAACAACAACAGATATTTGTTATTCTTTAGACAAATCTCCCAGTAAACTAAAGACTAATTTCTGCTATTATAGAAAATTAAGGAAAATGCAAAGCCTGTTTATGGGACTCTCCAACAAAATGTTTGGAATTTGGCGGCAAGTCTCCTGAGGCCTGAGTGATGAAGCAGTGTGACCATCCACAAAGGGAAGAGTAGCTGCGTCCAGTGGAAGGTTAATCTCCCTAGACAGTAGCTGTGCGGTGACAGGTGTGCTGACTATGGAAAAAGGATGCCTGGGAGCTGTCATATCCTTTGGGCAGAGACTTAGGGAATCCTCAAGAACCAACCAGAAGACATTCAGAAAATGAAGATCATGGCATCCGGTCCCACACTTCATGGGAAATAGACAGGGAAACAGTGGAAACAGTGTCAAACTTTATTTTGGGGGGCTCCAAAATCACTGCAGATGGTGACTGCAGCCATGAAATTAAAAGACGCTTACTCCTTGGAAGAAAAGTTATGACCAACCTAGATGGCATATTCAGAAGCAGAGACATTACTTTGCCGACTAAGGTCTGTCTAGTCAAGGCTATGGTTTTTCCAGTAGTCATGTATGGATGTGAGAGATGGACTGTGAAGAAGGCTGAGTGCCGAAGAATTGATGCTTTTGAACTGTGGTGTTGGAGAAGACTCTTGAGAGTCCCTTGGACTGCAAGGAGATCCAACCAGTCCATTCTGAAGGAGATCAGCCCTGGGATTTCTTTGGAAGGAATGATGCTAAAGCTGAAACTCCAGTACTTTGGCCACCTCATGTGAAGAGTTGACTCATTGGAAAAGACTCTGATGCTGGGAGGGATTGGGGGCAGGAGGATAAGGGGACGACCGAGGATGAGATGGCTGGATGGCATCATCGACTCGATGGACGTGAGTCTGAGTTGGTGATGGACAGGGAGGCCTGGCGTGCTGCGATTCATGGGGTCGCAAAGAGTCGGACACAACTGAGCGACTGAACTGAACTGAACTTTGGGGGCAGGTGAGTGCTTAGACCAGTGTCAGTGGTAATAGAGAAAGATCTAAACAGTCATCAATCTGAAGCCTCAGGAACTTCTCAGTCTCTCTGGGAGGGCAAGACATTGCATAAAGGAAGATTTCTAAAAATACACATGAACATGCTAAGCCTCAAGGGATGGTAGAAAACTGTGTGGTGTAGCCATTTGGGAAATGAGAAATATATGGGGTTGGGTTCATTGCAGATGCCTCCTAGAATACATGGGAAATAGGTTAAACATGAGAATGTAGAATTTAAGTGAGGCAGAACTTCCCTAAATAGTGCCCTGGATCTGCAACATCAAAATTGCTGGGAACTTGTTAGAACTGCAAATTCTTGCCCTCCCTCCCGCACCCCCTCCTACTGAATCAGGAATCCTGGTAGGCGAGCTCAGTAATCTGGGTTTTAGGAAGCTCTCACCACAAATTCTGATGGCCATTCTAATTTGAGGACAACTGAAGTGAGGAGTATGGTATAAACCAGAGTAAAGGAGTTTGGGCAAAGGTGCTTCTGCCAGTAATTGTGAAAAGAGTCAAACAGTGGAGTTAATAATTACCAGAGTCTAATGCCAATAATAGAATTTGCTCTTCTATTTTCCCATGGCTCACAAAATATTCTACTATTTTGTTTTATTGTTACATCACTTCCAAAGTGTTACTGGTATACATAACTTCAGTTTTATGCATGAAGCAACTGAGGATCAAAGTAATTGTTGAAAATTACAAGAGTGATAAGCAGAAGAAGTTAGAGAAGCCCTGGGCTTCTGACGGTTAATTCAGTGATACTGCCTACACCTTACTCTATATATCATCTTTTTTTGTTGATGAGATACATTCGCGAGTCTCCTAAATTTTCAGAGTTTCCCTAGCATGTGACTCCAGCCTATGGGGTCTCAAAGGGTCAGACAGGACTGAGAGACTAAGCACACACACAGCATGTGACTAGCATTTTACAGGACACCTCTGAAGACGGATAGTGGCTTTGGGAACCTTCTGTTCAGAGGATTCAGAGAATGCTTCTGGAGACGTGGAAAGAGTGCTGTGAAGCTTTAATGATGCTGCTGTGAACATCATATGGTAGGTGGTAGAGTGTGGCCCATATGTATGAATATCCCTTGCTTATAAAGCAATCTCCATCTAAGTTTCACTCCATTCTTTTGTTAGGACCCAGGAAGTACAACTACCAGGGAGGAAAATCTGGTTAAGAAGGTTAAATAGGGATGGGCTAATGGAGGGAATGATATCGATCTTTCATGCTAATTCCAACCAGCTTCCTCCAATTTGGAGAGAAATTATCAAAAAAAACACAAAAAACCAAAAACCCTCGCATTGTGTTGTTGTAATGTTGTTCAGTCACTAAGTCATGTCTGACTCTTTATGACACCATGGACTGCAGCACACCAGGCTTCCCTGACTTTTCTCACCTGGAGTTTGCTCAAATTCATGTCTATTGAGTCAGTGATACCATCCAACAATCTTATCCTCTATCACTCCCTTCTCCTTCTGCCTTCAGTCTTTCCCAGTATCAGAGTCTTTTCCAATGAGCTGGCTCTTTATTGGAGCTTCAGCATCTGTGACTTCATCCCAAATATTTTCTGCTGCCCTAGAAATCCATGTCTCTAAAATGCTAGACATGTTCTAAATGACACATTTTTCCTGCCAGTCTTATGGAAAGATTCATATGTGCAAGGTCTGCCAGTTCTCTTGGAAAGCTCCAATACTGTCCTCTTAGGAATGGAAGGAAGGCTTCCATTTTGCTGGCTTTGCCCTCCTAACCCGCCTCTAAAAAAAATTACAAAGCAAGCAAACAATCACACAGAGATGACAGAATCAACCAATCAAAAATTCCTAAAACATCAAGTGCTTGGGAGCCTCTGATTTTTATTGTTGGGAGTGAGTTGCTTGCAATCTCGGGCTGTTTTTAATTGCTCCCAGTTGCCACTTTGCACTGAACAAACAGACCAAACCTTTGTCCAAATCATGTGTGATAGAGCAATATTTTCATTCTCTATTATAATGCCAGCAAAGAACATTAGCTTTCCCTCTGGCTCTTGCTAATTTCCAGGGATTTTGCTGCGATTTGGAGAATCCCCCTGGAGGCCGTGGTTTCCAGACTCTGTTGGCTTCCTGGCACCGCTCTCAGATTGCCCTCCTACCCTTTGCTAATATCATATCTGCAATCATTACTCCACTTTGCTGTGATTTTAATTAGAGGACATGTGGTATCTTTTAATATTCTTCGGCACATTGAAACTCCTGAGCACTTGTTACCAGCCCATGCCTCAATATAATTTAGAAGCTATGGCTTCATAAGCAAGTCCTCCAATCTTTGGATATTAAATTTTCAAATTAATCTCTGCTGTTTGCATCACTGGTGATTATCTTGGCCTAAATTATGCATCCCTCTTAAAGTTAGAAAACAACAGCCCTTCCCATCTGACAATAGATCTATGCAGATAATCTTATATCTAAGAAGAAGATTGTTTAAAACCCTCTGTAGTTATAAATAGGGGTATCTGGGACCCTAGCCATGTTTCTCTCATCCCACACATGACTACCAGAAGAGCAAAATTGATCTTGTGAATTCCTTCCTGATCTCTCTTGTGGCTTCCCATTGTCTGCAGGAAAAACCCAAGCCCCCATTTATTCTTCCATAGATAAATAGTTTAAATATCAGGTGAGAATGATATGACTATAATTGTATTATTAGGAAAAACATGTATGGGGCTAACTCATAGCTGTGTTTCATGTTGTTCTTCAAAGGGAGATTATATGGTATAGTGTGGTGCACACAATTGCTGGAATGAGGGAGCTCGGATTCATACCTAGTATTTGATATTTTCTACTTGCTCCATTTCTAGTAAATTGCTTCCCTTTTCTGCGCATCCATTTTTTATCATCAGAATTCATGGGGTTGCTATGCCAGCATGTAACAATTCTTAAAAGGCAACTTTTCTTTCCCACCAAGTTGTCCCCTTAGATATTTACTCAGGGACAACCCTTAAAGACTAAATGATTGAATTTAAATATGAGCAGTCAGGAAATATAAATAAAAAATTGTTGAATTTTTCTTTTTTTTTTTGTAGTTTTACTTCTGGTAGCAGAGTTGAGAGGAGCAAACAACGTTCAGGAACTAAACATACAGAAATAAGGTGAAAATAGATACTTTCTCCAACATCCCATATGTGGTTCTGTGATGTCTTCCAAACTGGGGTCAGGATCTGTTCTCTTGGTTTCATGTGGGCTCCTTGGCTCCTGGCTTAGAAATGGTATAATTATAATCAGTACAATCTGATTATAATCTTTCTCTTAGTTTTGAAGTATCCAAGTGAAGCCACCATCCCATCAAATGATCCAACAATCTTCCGGCAAAAAAGAACAAGACAACCTGCAACTTTTTGATTTCTAAAAAGCATGATAACACAGGGCTTTCCTGGTGGCACAGCAATCAAATATCAGTGGAAAAGTGGATTGATCAAGCTTCCACAGCTGTGGTTTACCATGAAGCTCAAGTCAAAGCATGACTAAAAAGGGGAGGCTGAGAATTCAAGCAAAAATTATTCCCTGTCCCCGTGCTTGACAATACCAGAAAGAGGCATAATCTCCTCTCTGGGCTAAATAACTCTGAGATATTGTATGCCTATCTATTTCTCTGCTAAACATTGCTGAGAATAAACAAATATAATAGAAATTTAACTGCTCGCTCTAGGAAATACTTGCTGGTGGAAGATAAGCCTGTGGACCAACTAAACAGCTTACTTATAGAGAATGATACACTCTCCTCATCAAGAATTACTTCAAGACCCACACGTCACTGTGCTCGTCAATCCAAAACTATGATGTCACCATCTCTGCCCTCTCCCAGTGCGTTTCCATCTTGTAAGACCTGCCTTATATTCACACCCCTGGTCCCAAAACCTCACTGCTCTTGTGTTCAGTTGCTAAGTTGTGTCCGACTCTTTGTGACCCATGGCCTGCAGTAAGCCAGGCTTCCCTGTCCTACTCTACCTCCCAGAGTTTGCTCAAATTCATATCCATTGATTTGGTGATGCTCTTTAACCATCTCATCCTCTGCTTCTCCTTTGCCTTCAGTTTTTCCCAGCATCAGGTTCTTTTTCAATGAGTCAGCTCTTCGCATCAGGTGGCCAAATCACTGGAGCTGTAACATCAGTGCTTCCAATAAATATTCAGGGTTGAAGGATTGACTGGTTTGATCTCCTTGCTGTCCAAGGGGCTCTCAAGAGTCTTCTCCAGCATCACAGTTCAAAAGCATCAATTCTTTGGCACTCAGCCTTCCCTATGTTCCAACTCTCACATCTGTGCAAGGGCAACAGGAAAAACCATAGCTTTGACTATATGGACATTTGTCAGCAAAGTGATGTCTCAGCTTTTTAATATGCTGTCGAGGTTTGTCATAGTTTTACTTTCAAGGAGCAATTGCATTTAATTTAATGGCTGCAGTCACTATCCGCAGTGATTTTGGAGCCTAGGAAAATAAAATTTGTTACTGCTTCTACATTTTCCCCTTCTATTTGCCATGAAAATATGGGACCGGATGCCATGATCTTGGTTTTTTTAATGTTGCGCTTTAAGCCAGCTTTTTCACTCTCCTTTTTCACCCTCATCAAGAGGCTCTTTAGTTCCTCTTCACTTTATGCCAATAGAGTGGTGTACCTTACATACTTCTATTTTTAAAACAGCACTAAGATTCTGTCTTCCTTCTTGCACTAAATCTAATAAATTTAGCTTTTCCTGATTAACTGACTCTTTGGTGGTCTTTTGGGGAATCAACAGTTGACTCCATAAAGTAAGTTCCTCAGTCATGTTTGACTCTTTTGCAACCCTATGGACTTCAGCCCGCCAGGTTCCTCTTCCTGGGATTTCGCAGGCAAGAATACTGGGGTGGCTGCCACTTTCTCCTCCAGGGGCTCTTCCCGGCCCAGGGACTGAACTGGTGCCTCCTGCATCTCCGGCACTGCAGGCAGGTTCTCCGCTGAGCCACCTGGGAAGCCCTATAAAGTACTTTGTTACAAGTCTAATTGTATTTAACTTGTAAAAAAATCTGCCTTCCACTTTTAAACTTTTCATTTATTTCCCTAATTTTTTAATATTTTTTGAGCACCAGGGATGATCCTAGTTATGGAAAATAGTTCATCCCTGCTTTTATCCAACATACATGCTGGTCAGTAAAGAAATCTATTTATTTTTAGGTGAAAAAAAATTATGTAATTACAGTTGTGTTAAGTGCATTAAAGGGAAGTTGCAGAGTGCTAAGAAATTGTGTCGCAAGGGAACCTCCTTTAGCTTTGCACAGAGGTGCATGCGGAAGAGGAGGAATAGCATCCCTGAGCAAGGAGCATTTGAAGTTAGACAGAAATCCCAAGTGGAGAGGTACGACCGACAGAAGTGATAGGATATCCAGTGGGCCAATGTCAGAACAATCTTGGTTCGGTATAGAGACAGGGTGAAGGCCCACTGAGTGTGCCCATGGGCAGTGGGAGGGAGCCTCACTAGGGGGCGTGTTAATCAGAATTGTCAGGCATGGGAACTATACTTGTATGTTAGTTGGTGAAGCCTGTTCTGCTGATTTTAGCAAGTCTCTGACTCTAAGATGTGCAGTGTTTCACATCCCACATCTGAAGATCTTGTCCATGTTAGCATGGTTTTGTTCTCTCTTCTGCAGCCATCTGATCCCTCTACGTTCTTCCCATGCTTTACCTGACTTCTTCACCCTCCTGTGTTTGCTCTGTTCCCTTTGCTGTACTTTATCTAGGGCAGGGTCCCAGCAGCAAATATTCCACCTTATTCGGAGCCTCTTGGGGGCTGGAAGAGTTCTTGCCTCCATGGTGTAAGTCCTTTGACTTTAAAAGGCCTTTAAAAGGCCATAGTCAATGCACTCTTTCTACAGCTTAAGTAACCTAATGCATTATTGACTCTTTCCAGACGTGAGGTTCCCACTGGTGCCAGCCTTAATGAAGGAACCTTTCCTAGTTCACAAAAGTTAATGGGTCTGTGGCTTTGTTCAACTTCTTCCTGGAGTGGCTTGCTCCCTGGGGAAGTGTGATTGCCTCAAGTGCATCTGAAGTTCGAGGTGATTTCTCCTGCAGGAACATGAAAGGCGCGCATAGGCATTCACGTAGGATGATGGTAGCTGTTTGGAATTTGCTAGGTGTTCATGTCACTGGACAATGAGATTCATGTTTTTCACACAAATCCTCAATGTCTTCCATTATAAAGTTTAATGCAGGATTTAAAAAACTTTATTTGCAAAGGGAAACTGTATGTGCAACCAATCCTTACTTACAGACTTACTTACTTACAATGAGATTCATGTTTTTCACACAAATCCTCAATGTCTTCCATTATAAAGTTTAATGCAGGATTTAAAAAACTTTATTTGCAAAGGGAAACTGTATGTGCAACCAATCCTTACTTTGTATAAAACAGACAAAAAGCAAAGCAGCTCTGCTGAAGGCAAGGGAAGGACTGGCAGCCACCATACCACCCACGCCCTTAGTGCTGCCAGCTTCCCAGAACCACAGAAGGACCCTAGGTTGAAACAACTCTGCTCAACCTTGGGCTGGGACAACACAGATGACTGCAGAAACCAAAACTCATCTGTAGTAAATGTTTAAACATTCTCAACAAAATGAGGCAAACTTTCTTTCACACGCATAGCCCAGCCTGTCAAACAAAAGTGAAATCCCCCCAGGGCCATGGATGAAGATGGAACCATAAACGAGAGTAGAAATGCAGGTGCTACTGCCGTACCTGGGAGTGAGTGTGGCCCTAAACTAGAGACCAGTGAGTTTAACACATATTCAGAGACATCAGGTAAGACGTGGGCCCACCAAGTGTAAAGATGAGAAGTGATTTTAAGTTCCATTAAACTGGAACTACCTCATGGAAAAAAGAGTATGCTGAAGCCATCCTTCAGCATACTATAAAGTCAAGAAAACATGTTCACCTGTCACTAGTCTCTGGGTGGAAAAAAGCATCCTCTAAGAATCTGTGAAATTAAAATGATAACCCTGTTTCACTTTTAGGTGTAGGGTTTGCATTTAAACCTCTTTATGATTTGTTAAGCCACAAGATTTGCTATTAATATACTAATGATCCCTGGTCTTTGGTCTTCGTTGGGTACTTGGAAAATTCCTACAGTTTCTTGCTAAATCCATATGCCCTTAGCTAAGACTTTAAAGGAAGAAGAGCTTAGAACTTCAAGTCACAAAAGGAAATGATCACGTGAAAATATTCCAGCATGAACAAGAGACAACAGATACAAGAAACAGCTGATACAGACCTATCTGCTATCATTTCAATTAATAGAAACATATGATATAAAGTATAAAATATGTATGTTTTGTAAATAAGGACATACAAAGGGAATTAAAATCATAAGAAATTACCAAAATACCTGAAAAATAGCAAGATTAAAAAAATATTAATACAGTCATTTAATAGAAAATGCTTATCAGGTAGAACAGTAGTTTAGACACAGTCAGAGAGAGAATTCGCTTGTTGCTTCTCTTGTGGCTCAGCTGGTAAAGAATCCACCTGCCCTGCAGGGGACCTGGGTTTGATCCCGGGGTTGGGAAGATCCCCTGGAGAAGGAAAAGGCTATCCACTCCAGTATTCTGGCCTAGAGAATTCCATGGACTGTATAGTCCATGGGGTCACAAAGAGTCAGACACGACTGAGCAACTTTAAAGAAAGAAGGAAAGAGAACTGATGCCCAGATTGGGCTCCTTGAGCTTTCCTGGCGGCTCAGTGGGGAAGAACCTGCCTGCCAACGCAGGAAAGACGAGTTTGCTTCCTGGGTGGGGAAGATCCCTGGAGAAGGGAATGGCAGCCACTCCAGCACTCTTGCCTGGAGAACCCTGTGGACAGATGAGCCTGGCAGGCTACAGTCCATGGGGTGGCAAAGAGCCGGACATGAGTGAGCAGCTGACACACACACACAAGGAGACCTAGATTAAAGCAGATGCTACCGCTCACATTCATTCTTGTCTTTAACAACCAGTTAGCAAAATACCTCTAAAATTCTTTGATATTAGAAGGTTTCTATAACTTTTCCTCAGAGACAAATGCCCATTTGCTAATAGACTCTGTAATTTTTGGGGGGGATGGTGGTGAAGTAGAAGGGAATGGCTTTATCGCTTTGCCACACAAAGGGGAACACGTGGCAAAGGGGTCATACCCTTCAAACACTGTATCCCCTAGACCCTAGATCAGATAAGACTCTGTCTTTTTATCTGACATTCCCGATTTTAGAACATAACATTTCCTTATATATGACCTGGTCTGCAACCTGTTTTAATGGGCATGAAATACGTTAATATCAATTCAGTCACTCAGTTGTGTCTGACTCTTTGTAACCCTATGGACTGCAGCACACCAGGCCTCCTTGTCCATCACCAACCCCCAGAGCTCACTCAAACTCATGTCCATTGAGTCAGTGATGCCATCCAACCATCTCATTCCCTGTCATCCCCTTCTCCTCCCGCTTTCAATCTTTCCCAGCATCAGGGTCTTTTCAAATGAGTCACTTCTTCGCATCAGGTGGCCAAAGTATTGGAGCGTTAGCTTCAGCATCAGTCCTTCAAATGAATATTCAGGACTGATTTCCTTTAGGACTGACTAGTTTGATCTCCTTGCAATCCAAGGGAATCTCAAGAGTCTTCTCCAATACCACAGTTCAAAAGCATCAATTCTTCGGCGCTCAGTTTTCTTTATGGTCCAACTCTCATATCCATACATGACTACAGGAAAAACTATAGCCTTGACTAGATGGACCTTTGTTGGCAAAGTAATGTCTCTGCTTTTTAATATGCTGTCTAGGTTGGTCACAGCTTTTCTTCCAAGGAGCAAGCATCTTTTAATTTCATGGCTGCATACATTAATATTTGTATGGACAAAGAATGGTTAGCAAAATTCCCATTTGTGATAGAAACTTAACTCATGCAAAAACTGCTAAACTGTCAACTTTCACACTTTTCTGAAAGCTAACAATCTCCTAGGCCCACAGAATAGCAAATAGTATGCACTATTTCTTTTAATTTTAATAATCACCTTCATAAATATGTACCTTTTTGTTTTCACTTTACAGATAAAGAAAATGAGGTCTGTGGAGGCCAAGTGAATTATTCTAATATAAGCAGATCCCAGTCTCAAACAGCAAAGCTCATGCACTCAATCATTATACTACACTGGATGCCTTTTCTTGAATCCTGAATCATGATTAACGTTTAAACAGGTTTAACATTGAAATTCTGAGCACCCATGTTGGAGTGATAAGAACAGCTGCCAAATAAATTTGACTGCTTTGTTTGTTTTATTTATTTTTACAAAATCCAGTAGTAAAGAACAGAAACTAACAGGAAAATTCAAACCTACCACCTCCTGCTAGGGTCAGCTGTTCTATTAAAACATAGCTGCTGGAAACTCTCAATTCAAATTTGACCCAAGGTTCAACTTTTGGCAAAAATATGTCTCTCCCCAGGCTCCTCTGAGACCTCCTCAGCTACACAGAACAGTGGTTGTGTTTAAGGACAATGAGCTCCTCACTGGGGAAGAGACAGTGGGGGAGGAAGGACATGGGGATTATAGGGAGCAACTTCCTTGTCAGGGTAAATATAAAATAAGTGTCAGAAAGGAAACAGAGAGCATCGCAGGACTTTGCTGCAGACAGGGCTCCAACGAAGGAATAATAACAAAAATTGATTTTAAGGGGTATGTCCATCTCTTTTATTTTTCTAAACAGCAAACTTTTTTCTGGATCTTTAGGACCAGATAAAGAAAAAGTGAAATATCCATGTGTTTACAGCTTTATGGTCTTCTAGGTTGCCTTTCTGCTGAGTTTCTGTTACTACTAATTTTATCAAGATAATCACCATTTATTCAGTTACTATTTTCTGAGCTCTTTGCACATGGCTGGTACTGAGCTAGTTTCTTTAGTTGTATTACTGCATGTGAGCATAACAGTTCTGCAAGGCAACCGTTGATGTTTTCATTTTATAGATAGGGAAGTGAAACTGAGAGGTTAACTTGCTAATGGAAGGACTGGAAATCAGGTCCCTCTTTCTGTGACCCATTCTTTTAATCAGCAGGATATACTATATCTGTCCATATCAACAGGTATCAAGTAACTTTACCAAAGAGGGTGATATGGTAAATAGTTTTGAGAAATGCCAGGTTAATAATAATTAAACTGTTTAAACATGAAAATATGCACACGAGATCCCCCAAAGGAGGAGGAAATGTGGACTTATTTCCCAAATTTATTTGACTAACGGGTCTTTTTACACAGCACATCTTATGAGATAACTGTTCTGCAGAACAAACATTGGAAAGTGCTTTTACATGCTGATAGTTCAATGGAGTAAACTCTACTTAATAATTATTTCCAAAACATAGGTTCTCATAGTAAGCAAAATCAGACAATCAACCCTCTTGGAGAACATTATCTTGACCAGACTTCTTTCTGCCAGCACGCGCTGCTGTTTCATAGAACATCTGGAGAGACCTGGCTTCATCTAACTCCATGCTGTGTGGGGAATGCTAATGGCATTCACATTTTCCTTTGCAGCCAGTTTCATGATTCTCTTTCTCATTTTTTTTCCCCTCGAACACTAAAGGACATTTTTATTCGGCCAGAGACATTTATCAGAACCACTCAATGGGTATCTTTTAGAGTCCTTTCTCTGAACTCAACTTTCAAAACTACAACGTGTGAAAAAATTATCAAAAAAATATAAAAAAGCAAACTGAGATGTGACTTAATAAATTTTATCAAACAATGAAGGAAAAGTTACCTAACTTCTCACCAGCCAGCCATTCCTAACGTGGTTTCCCTGACCTGGACTAAGCATACAATTGATAATCACAACTTGCTTCTGCCCATACTCCTCTCAAGCCATCAATCATTACTATCATGGATGTATTAATAATCAATGGAATGAAATGGGAGAAAGCATGATTGAATGTGGAAAAGAGCTGTTCTCTGACAGATGTGGAGAAAGAGGCCCAAAATGTGAAAGGGAAGTGAGGGTTCTGTCTTTGTTCAATATTGGACCTAGGAAACAGCCTATGGAATTTCCCAGCTCTTTAACTGGCTCTGTGTTTGTGGATAAAGAGAAAAAGAGGGAGAAATCTATTCACCCTGCCCTTTGAGACTTCAGAATTCTTACAAATAACACAGTGACTCCTGGACCCTGGAATCATAAAATCCATGAGTAATGTGACCCTGAAAATCATCAATATGAGGATTTTAAATATTGTGTTCCATGGAGCCATAGGTGAGATGCAAAGGGACCTCTGGAGAGAAAAGCTTCAGACCCGCATCATTCACTTTAATGGACACAGATTCATGTTCCTATGGGGGGAGAATGAAATTTCATTAAAGTAGGACTTCAGTCAACATGGTGTTTGGAGTTCATGCCATTATCTCCATGATCTATATAAAATACCTGAAGTGTCACAAAATAGGCTTTTAATTGAGTTATTAGAGAGGTATATTCAAAATAAAGGCTGGGAGGATTCTAAGAAAGGCTGACAAGAGGTAGGATTTGGCCAAAAGAAGCAGAGGCTCCAGAGATGTGCAGGTCAGAGTGGGGAGCAGGAGTAGGCACAGGAGAAGCAGTAGGGCAACATCGCTAGACGTGAACACCAAGCGCACGTGGGGAGGAGAAAGTTGACGGGCTCCAGGAACTGTTCTCACCCCTCCGGGCACTCTGAACAAGCAGTTGTGATCAGAGGAGCCACTTCGAGGGGAGAGACACGGCAGAAACTGAATGGCCAGTAATTCTGGACAGACGGTGGGAGAAGGTCTTCTCCTGCTGCTGCATATCACCCAGTTCTTAATCTTACTGGAAACAGCAAATGAACGAGCTTAGTAGAAGCTTTTGGCCTAGAAGGGTCAGCTGACAGTCATGCGGTTTAACTCAAGCGTGAGCTTAAGATTGTAGGCAAGGATTACAAAAATGTGAGCGCTAGCACTATAAAAGGGACACCAGAGAGAAACCCAGAGCTAATAGGAAAAGCAGAAAAGAAGTTTATAATAAGCATAATTAATATTCTTGGTAAAAAAGAAAGTAAAAGCTGGCTTGAAGCAATACCAAGAGACGGTATAAAACAGCAAGCACTTCCATCTTTGTAATGGTATGAAAACGGTTGTATAATGGAAATAAAGGCCGGAACAAGAAGACAGACAGACTTGAGTAGAATAGAAGAAGTTAAGGAGAAACTGGTGATTTGGAAGCTGTAAAATTCTCCCAGGATGTATCTCTGCTACAGGAGACACACCCAGATCCCCTAAGAAAAGGGGAAGTCCAGCTACGGAGGGAAGCCTGACTGGCTGTCTCCACTGTCGCCACTGCAAGCGGCACCCTTAGCTTCTGAGTCAAGGTCACCACGCTATTCTCAGATCAGCCCTCAGCCAATGACTTATCAAGACAGTGGTGATGTGTAGCTCTTCTGAGGAGCAGTGTGCTCTGGAGTATCTTTTGGGATGACAAGGACAGTCTAGTAAGTATAGTATCCTGACAGCCCCCCTTTCCCTTGACCCCGCCATGACCTTTTGATAATGCCAGTGTTAACTCATCAAAGTTTTTGCACTCCTTATTCCACCACAATATCTGATTCCTGGAAGATCAAAGCTGCCACGGCATCAGGAGGGTGTAAGGAGATGGAAAATATAAAAAAGAAGCTGGGAAACATGGGGCATTAATACACATGTGTGGAGGCCGAACATGTGAATGTATTACAAAATAAATTTAAATAAGGATGACACAGCCAACTAAATTGTAATTTAAATATGATAGAGAATAATGATATTTACAGACAAACCAGGATTTAGGAAATTACCAGCACAAGTATTTCTGAATAATGATTAGAACATATGCTTAAAGAATAGTGAATATAAAAGGAAGTAATGACGGGTAATAAGTACTTACGATGAAAGAATATAATGACACGCTGTTGTTTGCATAGGACATCAAAAATTTACATATATATTTTTTCTATAACAATCTGGAATTAAAATTCCAGTGATTCCAACTAGGTGATGAGTTGGAGAGGAGAGCATAACTAAATTTTGTGTCTGGGATAGATGGAAGCTATAGGTATTAACATTAGATGTTGTTAGAAAAAAAATAAAATGCTTAGTAAAAATTTAGGGAAAGCACAAAAATAATAGCAACAGAACATGTAACTTTCAAACTAGAACAGGGAAAAATAGAAACAAAACTATTGATTTAATAGAAGCAGAAAAGAAAGATTTTTTTTTTAATAGAAAAAATAGTGAAGAAAAATTTAATAAAAAGAGATCCAGTAATATGCTACTTATAAGAAATATTTCTTTCAAAATGAAAAAGGAAAACATATATACCAAGACACATACTTAAAAAAAAAAAAGGCTTGACTAGCAAAGGGCTTTGAAAGCAAAGGGCTTCCCTGGTGGATGAGATGGTAAAGAATCTGCCTGCAATGCAGGAGACCAAGGTTTGATCCCTGAGTTGGGAAGCTCTCTTGGAAAAGGAAATGGCAACTCAATCCAGTATTGTTGCCTGGAAAATCCCATGGACAGAGGAACCAGATGGGCTACTGTCCACGGGGTTGAAAAGAGTCAGACACAACTGAGCGACTAACAGTAACTAACTGGATAGCAATACTAATATCAGGTAAGTTGCACTTTAGGGCTAACAAAGCGAGAAATGAGAATATTCATATGAATAAACCTAACAGTAGACCAAGACGATGAAACATGTAGCGTGAACTTTGTGTCCACCTGACAAGATAGACAGATCAAGGCCCAGTGAAGTTTCTTCAAATTCAGAAAAATCATACATTATACTGACTTACCTTCTCTGATACCAAAAAATGCAAACGAGGTAAGGGGTCAGTAAAATCTTGATATTGTGGACAAAAATTCTTATTATAAAAAATGTTTCTGTTGTTTAAGAACTTTGAAAAAAAGAATTCCTTTGGTCTCATAGTAGGTGAGGGTCATCGCAGTCACTCAAGTGATTTGTACAAGCCCCAACAATATCGACACAGCCAAGCACCCAGGTGTTCCAGTCCAAACAAAAGAGCAAACCAGCTGCTGACATGTCTTATCAACAAAATCCACATGGAGAAAATATATTGTTTTATCTTTAATTATAAATTGTATAAGAGTGAAGCATAGCATGAAATTAAACAAGCAAATGGAACACAGGCTGAGAAGACCCAGATTCTGCCATCATGCTGAGTGTCTCATGTAGAATAAGGGCCTCTGATTTCAAAGTGAATTCAGGAAGGCTGGGAGAAGATTAAGCCCTGAAAAAATCACCAGATTTCTGGGATAATCTTGACTAATGGAAAGTGACAAGGAAGATGTAGTGTTCATGCTCAAGTTAAGGAATCATTTTACCAGTCTACAATGCTACAAAAGCAGCCATTTTTCCTTGTTAGCATTTTGGTAAGTTATACCAGAAAAATCTGTATTCTTACTTTTTTTTCCTTTGAGGGCAACTTTTTCTCATATAGGTTTCAAATCTAGAGAATGTTGGTGTTGGGATGATCAGAGTCACATGTTATAAAGAGTAAAATAAAGGATAGAAAATCAGTTGCCTTTACTAATGGGAAATCACTGCTATCTTGGAGAGACATCAACATCAGAAAAGATGAGGTATAAACCATGCCTCAAAGAGCTGTTTACATGTATTATGGATATTAGCCCCTTATTGGTCATATCATTTACAAATACTTTCTCCCATTCAGTAGGTTGCCTTTTCATTCTGTCAATGTTTTCCTCTACTGTGTAAAATCTTTTCGTTAGCTTAATTTTACTTTTGTTTCCTTTGCTTTAGGAGACAGATTCAAAAATATTGCTTTGATTTATGTGACTGAGTATTCAGAAGCATTACTTACAATAGCCAAAATATGGAAGCAACGTAACAGTACATCAACAATGGACATCAACAATGAATAGAGAAGGTGTGGTAAATGTGAATATATATATGTATGTATATATATGTATGTGAATAATATGCAGCCATAAAAAGAAGGCTATGTGAATAGATCAGAGAAAGATAAATACTGTATGATTCCACTTACACATGGAATATAAAAAAATTAAAAAGATTAATATATAACAAAAAATAAACAGATTCACACATATAGAGAACAAACTAGTGGTTACCAGTGGGAAAGGGAAGCAAGGAGGTGCAAGATGGAGAAAGAGATACAAACCACTGTGCATACAAAAATAAGCTACAAGGTCATGTTGTACACGACAGGGAATATAGACAATACTTTATAATAACTATAAATGGGGTATAACCTTTTAAAATTATGACTCACTACATTGTACACTTGAAACATAATATTGCAAACCAACTATACCTCAATTTAAAAAATTGAGAATTGTATGCCATGTAAGAAACAATACTGCGCTAGACACTGGAGTATCACTGTTCAGGTAATTCAGGGGAGAGACGGGCACTCGTAGGATTTCTCACAGGTGCTTCCTCTCGTGAATCTGAGCAGACTGGGAGACAGTGAAGGACAGGGAAGTCTGGCAGCCCATGGGGGTCTCAACGAGTCGGACACAGCTTAGTGACTAAAAAACAACTACCGTTCTGGAAGATATTTTTCACTTACAAAAGTGATTTGTAGTATTTACAAGATACTTTGCTTTCGGTTATATTCTTTATTAGTATCTCTTGGAGAATTAGCATCAGCATAGGGATGGTGCTTAAATTCTGACTTTTTATTTACAAAAAATAAAGATGTGCATATTAGTCTTTGGAAAAGATATAATTGATGACTTCACATGTTTGAGAGAGTTGACCAAGCACTACGGTCTGGAAATCCAAAACTATGCAAGTAAAAATAATTAACAAAAAGTCAATGTTTTTTATAACCTATTTTTAACCTGAGCAGACTTTTTAAAAATAAACTCAAAATTTTGAAGTATTTGTTGTTAGAAATGTGGCAACATTCGGTTTTAGTTTCTTTTGCTTGCTATTAAATTTAAGTACCATTGTTTATTTAAATTAAAAAATATCAAAAATTGTAGACCATGAGTATGTCATGTGTGTAAATTACTCAGTGAGTGCATTATATGCCAGGCAGTGTGTTACTGTGTTAGTCGCTCAATTGCATCTGATTCTCTGTGACCTCATGGACTGTAGCCCGCCAGGCTTCTCTGTCCATGGGATTTTTCAGATAAGAATACTGAAGTAGGTTGCTGTTCCCTTCTCCGGGGGATCTTCCCAACCCAAAGATGGAACCTGGGTCTCCCACATTGCAGGGTGATTCTTTACCATCTGAGCCCCCCAGGGAAGCCCTATATAGTTAGTCTTTTAAAAAAATTATTATTATTATTCTGAAAACAACTCTGGGAGACCTTTGGAGACTGGTATTATTATACTTCGTTTTAAGTATGAAAATGTGAAGTTTGGTGCAATCTGTTGTGTAGGGAAGCTCTAGACTTAAAAGCTAGATGCCTGGTTTCAAATCCATCCTTTAAACCACTTCCAATGTTAGTCTGTTGGATCACAAAATGGGATGAAATGTAATTCCTTTTCTTGATGTATGTTTCAACCCTACCTGAAGCCAACTCAGTGACACAGAGCTTTTCCTTACGCAGTTGTAAAAGGACTGTGGTGGAGTATCACTGAAGGTGAACAGAAAAAAAAAAAATAGAGAAACCTTCACAGAAATATTTATCTGACAATCCAGTTTGCAGTATGTTTTCTAGGCACGTGTAATAGATAAATGGATCCCTTTCTCTTAAATGAGAATATCTATTGAAAAATATCATTAGTGCAATCATTGGGCTAAATGAAAATTAGACCAAATGGGCTCAAATTTATATGGATGCATACATTCAGCAATTTCATGGAAAATTGCTTCCAAAATTACCTTCCTTAAAGGGGCCCCCATTAATAATGTTCCTTGAGGCCACATAAGTTCCTTCAGGATCTTTTGCTTTGAGCAATTAGAGACACTAGAAACCATCTGACTGCTTAGAGATAGGTTTAGTTAATAAAAGCATAGTGAGATTTTTTTTTTTTTAATAGTGGTTCCAAGATTGCCAAGGACACAGTAGATGTTCCCACAACCGAAGGAAGATGTGTCGCCACTGAGAAAGTTTGACCCAAGTCTATAAAGACATGATTGGGATAATGATAACAAATATATGCAAACAGTATTTTACTGTTTACTAAATGTTTCCAAGTCCATAAACTCTTGTCATCTTCAGACCAACTCTGAGAGGTGGATGAAATGTCTTTAGCCTTCTTTTTGTAGGAATGAGAAATAAAGTCTCAAAGATGATGACTGAGCTGGTTAAGGGTAGCATTAGTACATAGTATAGCTTAGTTGAACTTTCTTAATTACGAGAGGGAAGGAAATGAGACTTTTAAAATATTTATTGCGGATCAGGAGGTGGGTCACAATCTCACATTTCGTCCAGTGCTTCACATTGTTTTAATGATGGGCTTTTTCATGAGGTCAGGGGGAGAGAAAGAAGCACAAGAGTAAGAAAGAGTGTGGAAAAGAAAAGAGCAAGAGATAAAGCAAGCTGTTCAAGATCACACATTCATTTAGTAAGGAATATTTATTGAAAGGCCATGACGTATTCTTGGCTCACGGGATACAGCGATAAACAAGAGGAACACACGACACGTTTGTAAATGTAAGGATCGTAATTAAACCCAGTTCACATGAACAGAAGCCTTCTTTTTCTTTCACTGACCCACAGAGATTTACTACCTTCCTTTGCATTTCTTAACTAAAGTATAATATATCCTGTGAAACAACACAGATGGGTATTTGCATTTCTGTAGCCTGTCTGGAAGACCCAAAAGTGTCAAACTTTCAAGTCATGGCAAAATAGTGGCGACATTTGAAGCAGGACTCGGGGAATAGAATTTGGGCTGAGTGTATCTTGCGGTTACAGGGATGGAGCAAGATTGTTGTGACAATTCAGAAAAAATTAGGCGGAAGGATATTCTGGTCAGATTTCGTGTCAGTCCCTTGAACTTTCTTGATCATGACGTGTCTTTTCCGGTCAGAGCCCTTAGAATCTGAAGGTATCATTAGTAACAGAATTCAAGAAACTTCGGGGGAAAAAAGTGTTGTATATTTCTGCCTCATCGACTCTCCATCTCATTTCCAATCTCATCTGAAAACATATCTTTTTCTCTCCTGACCGTATCTGCTAATTGCCCTCTCCTACGGCTATTATTTAACTGGGATATATGTGATCACTTTAACAAGGGTATTTAACTTCACGGGGTTTTTGAGATGTTGCTTTTAATAGTTTTATGTTGAAAATGTAAGTGGCTGAGGTTCTTAACCAGGAAGGGTCTTTATGAAAGCCCCATCAAGCTTTTATCTAGGAATGAGTTCGCTAGTCTTTTAAACTCATGCCCCCCAAAACACTGGCTGAGCTTTAAATTTATAGTTGCTGTTATGAAAATAAAAGGATTTCATTTTAGTTTCCAAATATGCGTTTGCAATATTTATTAATCTCTTCCAAATTATATAGCATTTGCCACCCCACCGTCCTAAAAAATTCCATCATGATCCCCAGCACCACCCAGTTCCAATTCTTGGCTTTACCACTTTATAGCATTGTGAACCTGGATGTGTGACTTTAACATGTCTCAGGTTTTTCATCTTCTAAGTGAGAATTATGTATTTATTTTGAAGGTTCTCCCATAATTAGATAAAGTTGTCTAGAAAACTCACAGCATGAAAGAGTTCAATTCATATTGGCCCTTGCTGAGTGGAGGCGCATGTATGACTCTCACCCAACTTAAAATCAGACCAGTTCTTAGTACAACAGAGTGCAGACTCCGTGAATACTGAGTCACTGCTTGCTTAATGCTATACCCCTTACCGAGAGTTATGGGGGGCATATCACAGGCCATCAAACTCCGGTGAACAAATAAATATTTCTTTTTTTTTTTTTTTTTTTTAGGCAGCAATCAGGCTGAGTTTAATGATGGGGAGCTGGGCCAGACCGTACACAGACCTCTGCCCATCCCCTTGGCTCATGGCCCTGAGAAGCCAGAAGCAGCCAGGAGGGAACTGTGGTTCCTCCCCAGGCAGGTAGCCATGGTCCCATGGACTTTGTGCAAAATACTAAATGCTAATTTGGCATTGAGGGCCAGCTCTGGGCGATCCTTTGTGTAGCCAGCCCCAGGATGGGGGGGAGGGGGAGGTGGGTTAGGAGGCCCCCGGCTGAGAAGAGAAAAAGGGACAAGAGAAAGGAAAATGCCCCCAGTCTGGAGGGCAGGGCGGGATACAGGCACAGGGCAAGTTTCTGAACATTCTCCCAGGGCAGAGGGCAGACATCCGAGCGCTGGAGATCACAGGTCCTCGTCTCCAATGCCCTCGAAGGCAAAATTGCCATGGACGTCACTGGCACTGGCATCTGTACCGGGAGTGCCAATCCCCCGCAGGCTCACAGCACTCAGCTTGCTTGAGAGTTTGACCATGGACTCCCGGCTGGCGTCCGGTGACTCAAGCAACGGTGGTGACTTAACGGCTTGCTGGCTCTCTGAGCGTCTCAGGGTGCCCCCCACCCGCCGTCGCAGCATCTTCCTGATACTGCCGCCAGATTTCTTCACCATCAGTTCATCTACCATGGACTGCAAGCAGATACTCATCATGATAGCCTGGGGGCTGGTGATGGTGACCCACTGTAGCCGGTCCTTGCTCATGAGGTATTCAAAAGCCAGTTCCAGGCGCACCTCACCCCGGCCCCGGCCGGGGCTGCTTGTGCCTCCACTGGGCAGTGGCACAGAGGAGGTGACCCGCCAGCACCGCATGCGGGTGACCCGGAAGGAGCCTTCACGGAGTTGCTGGCCAGGCAGGCGGAGCTGGAGGCTGAGCTCACTGTTGCCTGCGCTCACCACCACCGGACAGTCCTTCTCTGGGAAGTCAGCCACACAGGCATCGAAGCGCAAGTAGCCATAGTGTCGCAGTGTCTGGGCCAGTCGCAGGAACTCCTTCTTGGAGACCTTCTCCTGCAGTGATTTGAGCTGCCGGTGCTGCTCCTTGGTGACCAGGATCCATCCATGCTCAATGTCTGCTACCGTCTGAGCATAAAGCAGGTTCAGGCCAACCCGGTTCTCCATGACATCGTCGTCATAGGCAGAGTCCCAATAACTCTTCCTTAGCACAATCTTATACTCTTGACTCCGAAGACTGGTAACAGACACATAAGGCAGCTCAAACTCTTGCAACTTCCGTACAAACGAAAAGGCTCCATCCTCTTTTTCTCGAACTAGAAAGAGACTGAAGTAGCCAATCAAGTCATCTGGAAGATCCAGCTTTGCAGCCACAGCCTCCAGGACATCCTCAGTCTGATCTGAAGTTAGCACATTGACCAGAACTTTCTGCCCATTGCTGAGCAGCACTTCCAAAGAGACCTCTTCTGTGGGGACCTGCTGTGTCTCCTGCTGTGCCCGACGCAGGAAACTATTGAAGGTCTCACTGCTCCCAAGCAATGGGTCTTGCCGAACAGCTTGCATGTACTTCTCTAACTGCTCTCTCCTCTGTTCCACCTCAGCAGGTGTCAGAGAGAAAAGCTTCTTTGGGGGAAACGCAGGAAGCACATTCGCCCCATATTCCTTCCGAAGCTGCTCGAGCAGCCCCAGGAGCTGGCTGTAGCGCACCCGACAGTGCAGGACTCCATTCACGTGAATGTTATAGGCCACGTAGGCGGAGCCGCCGCTGTCCCCGCTGCGGGACTCGGTTTCAGGAATGGAAAAGTGCATATTCCTGCAGCAGGGCCCGGCCGGGCTCCGGACTATGAGGGCCGCAGCGGCTTTGCACGCTCGCCTCCGCTTCTCAGCGCGTCCCCGCAGTCTCGCTCGCCATTTTGGGGGGTACAAATAAATATTTCTCACCATTACACAGTGACTTTACAACTTACACAGCATTCACAAATCTATGATATCATTTGATCCCCTCAGCAGTGTTGCACACAAATACAGCAAATCATTCTGAATGGACCAACAAAAAGGGTTAATTCACTATAAATCCTATTTCCTTGGGATTCTGCCCAGAAATCCATGCTAGAGCCTGGATCAGCCTTGATGCTGTCCTTCTCATCACCCACAGTCAGTGACCACGTCCTAACAGTTCAGCATCAGCATCCTAGTTTTTTTTTTTTTTTTTCTTAAAATATTACTCTTGCCATCGACATAGATCAAACGGCTGGCAGCCCCCTAAACTGCTGCAGCTAGTTCTGCTGTCTGACTGCCTCCAGAAGGAGTGATTCTACTGCTACTCCCGCACGTGCTCATTCTGCGTGGGAAGGAACTACACCGAGGAAGGCACCTGTTAGGTCCACAGGGAAAGAGGTAAACCAGCTACGGCGCTTGTTCTCATGCATCTCCTTATATTCTAGAGGGTCTTCTTAGGACACTGGGCTGACCTGTCTCTGTTGTCTAGTGACTACCCTCATCCAAGCCCATACAGGGTTTCTGGACAAGGACTCACTGTCTTCCGCCCTCAGTTCTCTCTGCACGTCTCCAGTGTCATCCCCTTAACAATCTAGTGGGATTTCCGCCATGCACCTTGACACGTAACATTCAATGCCCTCACTGGACTTTTGTTTTTTTGATTCCAAGAATATGCCGTGCTTTCCCATGCTCCTGAATTTAGTGTTTCCTACATATGACTGACTGCTTAAGCCACGCTTGTGGCTTCTCTATCAGAAGTAACTGTAATAGCTACACAGCTTCTCTCTGAGAAGCATGGAGTTAAGTGTCATGAGTACATGTAGATATACCCACATACACAATTTAATCTCATTTAGTCCTTAAAAGACCATTTCACTTATGAAACATTGAAATGGAAAATGGGAAAGTAATTAACTTACCCAAGGTCACTCAGATAGCCAGTGGCAGAGTACCATTCCAGACCCAGTCTGACACTAAAACTCATGATCTTAACTCTTCTGCTTTGTGACAAGTAAGCTTCTAGTCATCCTCCAAGGCCTAATCTAAGTGTACTTTATCTCTGAAATCTTTCCTGACTTTTCTGGGCAAAGAGAGCCATTCTGTCCTCTACATTGATTTATATGGATCTCTATGGGGCACATTTTGTATTTGCTGTATACGAACTCTTGCACTCATTATCTGCTTAGAAGTCTATCTCTGCTTGAAATCACTGATTTAGATGTATACATCCCCACAGTCCGTGAGTTTAGTACAGTGTATGGTCAATACTGGGTGCTCAATAAGTGGATGAAGAGTGAATGATCGGCTGAAGCAGCACTTCCTGTTGGGAGCAGAGAGTCAATAGTAGAAAATAAGCGGGAGAAGTAGATGGCTGCAGTGGATGAAGGCTCTGACTACCAGATCATCATGCATCAGTTTGACCTGATTTGAGAGAAATGCCCAGTCAAAAATTGCTTGGAGTAGTGGAGACAAAGCATAAAAACAAAACCAAAACCTCAGCTCACTGCATTCTACATTTTTCATTCATTTGTTTTGGCACTGTACTGACACTCAGAGCTACAGGTCAGGGCTAAGTTCACCTGGGCTTAATTGGAAAGCGCATAAGCTTGTTTTGGAAATGCTCTAGGGAGCGGCTGACCAAGAGACCTTTGCTATCAACTTGAAACATAGCTGTATGAGGATTTTAAAAATAAACAAAAACTCACTGGATTTTTTTTAGCAATGTGCTTTCCATTTCCCTTGGCTGTGTTTTTTTTTTTTTTCAGTTGAAGACATAGAATGGAGAGAACGTACACTGATTTGGCCTAAAAGCTGATTCAGGAGTAATGCAAAAACAGTCCATCCAGCAGAAGACCGATCACACGAATGGCTCCAACCCTTTGCCCCTCAACCCATTACCTTTGCCCCATAGCTTTGCAGGGCCTCCCACTGTCTTTGGATCTGGTCATATGACTGGGCAGGTGATCCACCATCCTGTTTTGCCCTGGGCTGCTTTTAGCATTGAAGGTCTCACAATCTGGAAAGCTCTTCTATCCCAGGGAAATCCCTCACTCAGAAAATCAGCGTGGTTGATCACCCTATGGGCCAAAGGGATATGACACAAGCAGAGACCAGGGAAGAACTCACTAGGTAAGTTTGTCTTGTCTTGTGCCTCCTCTATCTCCATGTAAACATGTGCAAGATATCTGCCAGGAGTATTAGAAACACAAGAGAGAGCCCAGTCCTTCCCATTACCCCTGACCTGGCAGCCTAGGTCTGCTGCCAACCTAAGGACTCAGAAGCCCTGTGAAGAGCACAGAGATATATTAGCTATGGATCCAGGTCACAGAGACAGTTAAATATGCAAATATAAGCAGAATAATAAGCAGCATATGATTTCTGCCTTCACATACCTGAAGGATATCATTAGAAGAGAGAGATTTATACTTTCTATGCTAGCTGGGTAAATTATGACCAGTGTGTAGACTCTAGAGGAAGACAAATGTAGATAAAATTTGATTTCTTTATGAGGAAGACATTTCTAGCGATTACAGCTATTCGATGCTGTCCAAAGTTGGCTCCTCAGGGAAGTAATGAGTTGGCCATTGGTGGGGAATGTTGATGCAGAAGCTGGGAAGTGAAGTGACAAAGTTGCTGCAAAGTATTCAGCTCAACTGATGTTTATCTTAAATGCACTGAGTATTAAACCAAGCTCTGGGCTATTCTGAGCACAGGACGTGTACACCAGTCTTGTGCCCATACAGCTGGTCTTGGCTGGGAAGAAAGTATTCCTGACAGAGGAATTAGTATATATAAAAAAGCATGGAGACATGGAGAGGCCTAATGTATTTGAGGACTTGTTAGATTATGGAGTGTGTTCATGGATACAGCGTGTATATGGGTTTGCAGGTGTCACTATGGAGATGGGCAACAAAACCAAAGAGATGGTACATTTGTATCGTGTCAATTTAGGTGAACTGGTACTGACTTCCCAAGGATAACCTTCTCTGAAAATTCAGAGTTACTGTGGGCCACAGGAGATATCTAATACAACATTTGAAAGGAAGAAGTGAAGCAGTCACCATATTCTGTTCTGGCAGGTCTGTGCGGGACACTGGGGGCTGGGGCCGACATCCACATTGTTGCTTATCTCCTAGTTTACACTGAGGCAGCCTCAGCCCTGCAGCTCCTTCTGCTCCCATCAGTTCTCCTCCTTCAGTTGCTCCAGCTTCTCATAAGGAAGGGAACCAGCTTCTCCCGCAGGTCACACACACAACCCATCACAGCTGGAGATCTGGAGGCACTGAGTGAACGTGGGCTCTACATCGTCCTCGTGGGGTCCTTCGCCTTTGCAGGTTCCAGTGTGTCCTTGCTCTTCCCCACTTCACGTCCCTTTTTTCCTTCCTTGACGGCCTGCCTTGCAGGCTTCAGGCCACAGCATCATATTCCGAAGAAACAGCCTTACACAGGTTGCATAACCAGCATCCAGAACTATATAAGGCCAGATTCTCAAAATAACTCTTTTTTAAAAAAATATATCTGTCCATTACTTGGTTGTGCTCAGTCTCTGCTGCTGTGCAGGCTGTTATCTAGCTGCGTGAAGTGGGCTTCTCGTTGCAGAGGTTCCTTTTGTTGCAGAGCACAGGCTCTGGGGCTCTCGGGCTCCAGTAGCTGTGGCACGTGGGCTCAGTAATTGCAGCTTCCAGACTCCAGAGCACAGACTCAGCAGCTGCGGAGCACGGGCTTAGCCCCTCTGTGGCATGCGGGGTGCTCCTGAATCGGGGGTCTAACCTGTGTCTCCTGCATTGGCAGGCGGATTCTTCACCACTGAGCCACCGTGGAGCCCCATGATAACGCCTTGATTCTGGGAAAAGAAACAGCCTTACACAGGTTGCATAACCAGCATCCAGAACTATATAAGGCCAGATTCTCAAAATAACTCTTTTTTTAAAAAATATATTTGTCCATTACTTGGTTGTGCTCAGTCTCTGCTGCTGTGCAGGCTGTTATCTAGCTGCGCGAAGTGGGCTTCTCGTTGCAGAGGTTCCTTTTGTTGCAGAGCACAGGCTCTGGGGCTCTCGGGCTCCAGTAGCTGTGGCACGTGGGCTCAGTAATTGCAGCTTCCAGACTCCAGAGCACAGACTCAGCAGCTGCGGAGCACGGGCTTAGCCCCTCTGTGGCATGCGGGGTGCTCCTGAATCGGGGGTCTAACCTGTGTCTCCTGCATTGGCAGGCGGATTCTTCACCACTGAGCCACCGTGGAGCCCCATGATAACGCCTTGATTCTGGGTCGCTTCTAGTGGTTCTGCTTCTCTGGTCAAACCTCACTTGATATTGAGAGGCCCCAGAACGTGGACCACATGAGACAGCTTTTTAAGGAGGTGGACGGCATGTGGTTAAAAGCACAGGTTATGCAGTCAGACATAACTTGAGTTTGTACATCTACTTCCTAACAGTTGCTCTGCTAGTTCTGCCCCCTTAGCTGTGTGACAGGCAGCCTCCAATATGTCAACCAAAGGCCTCCACCTCCTGGTAAAAGCCCTGGGTGCCTTCCTCTCTTACTGTTTCAGGACTGGTATGCATCACTGATAGAGAATACTGCACTCGTGATGGTCTATCACTTCTGAGTCAAGGTTGTGAAAGACATTGCTCTCTGTTTTCTTGTTTGGTTTCCTGACTTGGAGGAAAGCCACTGCCCACCATGTTGTGAAACGAGACCAATGAAGTGAAATCAGTCTCTTTCTAACAATCACGTGACTGGATTTCAAAGTCCATCCTTCAATTCCAGTTGTGCCTTCAGATGACTTCAGTCCTGAGCAAACTTCATGACAAACTCACAAGAGATTTGGAGCCTAAGCCACCTACCTAAGTCACTCCCAGATTCCTGACTCTCAGAAACTGTGTGAGGTAATAATTATTATTTTAAGTCATTAAATATAAGGGTCTTTGTTATACAACAATAACTAACCAACAAGTAACCAATTCAGGTATCAATTAATTTCCTTGAAAGTAAGATGAGTTTAATTGCAATATTCATGTCATTGGGTTGTTATCAAGATTAACAGCAAAATAATATACATAGCATTTAGTACTATTTGACATATGGTAAATGTATAAATGGATGTTGTTCCTACTGCTATTGCTATTAGTGTTATTGTTACTATCTCTTCCAAACTCGGCATCCCTAGGATTCCTTCACTTCAGCCTATAGTAAAGAAGACTTCAAGGAGGAGATGATAGCTGTATTGCATCTGAAAATCCACCCTGTCATAAATTTATAGTGTCTGCCACCTGAAAGTCACTGTGGTATGGTGGGGGGCAGACATAGAAAAGAACAGCTCTATATTTGGGTTCTGCTAAGTTTTGTTTTCTCAGTGCAAAAAGGATCCACAGGGCCTTTATACCAAAGAGTCCTACCTTGGATTCGGATGGCAGCCAACAACATCAGCTCATGCAAGTCCATCAATGGCCCAAGGGCAGGAGGATATTAGAGTCTAGGAATTAAAATCTGAGCCTGCTTGCCTGGAAAATTAACTCAGTTGGTGATGGAGAGTTATTGGAAAGTTATAAGAAGTGTGGACACTTTCCCAGGACTTGATGGTGCAAACAAATTGAATGGCATTTAACATATCTAATTGTTAATGAAATGGAGTATTAATTGTGGAGTGTTAATTTCTTCCCTTGAGCAGTAGCTGCCTTGCTTTGATTGGATATGTCTGCAGCCAAATAATAAAACAATGAGGCTAAAAAGATCTTCTACATGGGTTCAGCCCTCTACTTTTCCAAATGACTAAACAGGATGGGGAGAAGTACAGATCTATAGATATGTATTCTCAATATCACAGCCTGCGTATGAGGCAGAAATAAAATGTGTGCATATTTTAATTAATTAATTAACTGGCCGCCATGGGATCCTCTATCTTCCTTGTGTCACATGGAATCTTTAGCTGTGCCACGCAAACACTTTGTTCCAGCATGTGGGATCTAGTTGCCTGATCAGAGATCCAACGCAGGGCCTTTATGTTGGGATGATGGAGCCTTAGCCACTGGACCAGCAGGGAAGTCCCTAGAGTATGTGCAAATTGTTGAGGATGTCCATTTGAATTAGAAACTTTGCTTAAAATTTTATAGTGAATCAAGTCAAACTGCAAAATATCTAAAGTGATAACATTTCCTACAACAATCATCGCTTTTTAGTTCTGCTGAAGAATTGATGCTTTTGAACTGTGGTACTGGAGAAGACTCTTGAGAGTCCCTTGGACTGCAAGGAGATCCAATCAGTCCACTCTGAAGGAGATTAGTCCTGGGTGTTCATCGAAACGACTGATGCTGAAGCTGAAACTCCAATACTTTGGCCACCTGATGTGAAGAGTTGACTCACTGGAAAAGACCCTGATGCTGGGAGGGATAGGGGGCAGGAGGAGAAGAGGATGACAGAGGATGAGATGGCTGGATGGCATCACCCACTCGATGGACATGAGTTTGAGTGAACTCCAGGAGTTGGTGATGGACAGGGAGGCCTGGCATGCTGTGATTCATGGGGTCTCAAAGAGTCTGACACGACTGAGTGACTGAACTGAACTGAATCCTTGAGGACCAGGCCATCTTTCTCCATGTTGATTTAATACAATGGGAGAAGATGAGTTCAGAGGCTCATGGGAAAAGCAAGAGAGTTCCAGAAAAACATCTATTTCTGCTTTATTGACTATACCAAAGCTTTTGACTGTGTGGATCACAATAAACTGTGGAAAATTCTGAAAAAGATGGGAATACCAGACCACCTAACTTGCCTCTTGAGAAATCTGTATGCAGGTCAGGAAGCAACAGTTAGAACTGGACATGGAACAACAGACTGGTTCCAAATAGGAAAAGGAGTATGTCATGGCTGTATATTGTCACCCTGCTTATGCAACTTATATGCAGA
>SJYT01058473.1:86447-108887 GCA_006410635.1 Cephalophus harveyi | reverse complement strand
GGGAGGGATTGGAGGCAGGAGGAGAAGGGGACAAACGAGGATGAGATGGCTGGATGGCATAACAGACTCGATGGACGTGAACTCTGGGAGATGGTGATGGACAGGGAGGACTGGCGTGCTGTGATTCATGGGGTTGCAAAGAGTCGGACACGACTGAGCAACTGAACTGAACTGAACTTAGTCAAAGAGATATCTGTCAACAGAGGTTGGAGCCCATCTTTCTCATAGTTAATAACATGTACCCAGAGTGTTATTCTGAGCACTAGATCTTTAGCAATTTGAGGATTAACTCTTCCTTGCTTTTCTGAGTCCTGCCATCTTTAGTTTGCTTTTCTTCCTTTGGTGAGAAGTCTTCTTCCTAAAGAGCTTGGGATCCTCATCCTATCAATGTACTGCATTCATGTTCTTATTCTTTGGGAAATAACCAAAACTCAGGGCTATCCGGTGTGAAGGGGTAGCAAGTATCACAAGGCAGAAACAACATGAAATAAAGGGGATGACAGAGGATGAAATGGTTGGATGGCATCACCGACTCAATGGACATGAGTTTGAGCAAGCTCTGGGAGTTGGTGATGGACAGGGAAGCCTTACAAGCAGCTCTAGTTTGAAACCCATGTGCAGTGGTTTTGGGAGCAAGCAGAATGAGAATCAAGATGATAATCTTGTAGCAGGTTAGCAAACCTGTCTTTAAATAGAAAATGGCAACATCGTCCTTCTTTGTACCCTCTAACTCTGTGATGGCAAGACAGTCCATCACCATTCTTGAGAAATCATATTTGGGATGAAGGTTCAGAGTTCATGCAAGACTTTTATCTTTGGGGAAAGAATAGATTGCATTCATTTGAATTGAATCCAGTGCATTTTTGTTCACAAACTTTCCCATAGAAGGTGGGAAAGCGGTGAAGGATATTTAGAAAGATTTTAAGCAAAGAATAGATTAAGACAATTTAATGTCATTCTCACTGGGCAAGAGCTGAGAAGGACACTTCGGAAATTCTCTGGTGATCCAGTGGTAAGAACACTGTGTCTCCACTGCAGAGGGGCAAAAAAGCAGGATACTTGGATGGTTTCAAAAGTCCTGAGCTTGAATCCTGGTTCCACCATTAATCAATGGTGTCATTTGCAGCCCAGTATCATTTCTGTGTATTTACTAACCTTTTTCTTTAAAAGGTGGAACATATTTGCCCCACTTAATATCACAATGTAGCAGTGAAGAAATAAAATGGAGTATGTGAGAAATAATTTTTTAAACTCACTGTGCACATGTGGAGGTTGACAACCTTCCTTTAATAACAGTGTCCAAGGTCACCATTCCCCCAGATCTAGAGAACACCTAGGGAAAAAGAAATCAGTGCTTTACATCTAGAGCCAAGAGGACAGCAGCATCACCTGTGAGAACTGTGAACTGAAGGCCAAGGTGTCTGGGCTGTTTCTCGTCTTGTCCACTCATCAGCAAGGGGAGCGTGGGCAATCCTCCCTTCACCTCTCTGATCCTCACTTTGTTAAGTAGGAAGAATCAACTAAAATCTAGAGAACTCTCTCAAACGTGGATGAAAAATGTTGTCTGCCATATCAGTAAACAAAGGATGCCGCAGCCATCACACTTTCAGCCACTGCAGCCACACAAACTGTACACCGGGAGGGAATTCTGGAAGGAGAAAAACAGGATGCTGGCCCGGGATAGATAAGGGCCACATCAAAGAAATGATTTCAGAGAGCCCAGACGCTTGCATCTTCCCATACACAGAAAAGTGCTAACTTCATTAACTTGAGATGTCTGCTTTTCTTTGTTTCTTTCTTTCCTTTTTAAGGCTGCCGTCTGCAGCCAGGATTGACTCCTTACCCCCTGCAGTGGAAGCCCAGAGTCTTAACCACTGTACTGCCGGGGAGGTCCCAGGTTTTCCTTAATTAACAGTCATCTTTCGTCACCTGGAGGTTTTGTTGCAAAAGCTCCTATATGTCCTGGCTTCCCAGGTGGTGCTAGTGGTAAAGAACCCCCCTGCCAATGCAGGCTAGACATAAGAGACACGGGTTTGATCCCTGAGTCCAGAAGATCTCCTGGAGGAGGGCGCGGCAACCCACTACAGTATTCTAAACTGGAGAATCCCATGGACAGAGAAGCCTGGAGGGCTGTAGTCCATGGGGTGGCACAGAGTCGGACATGACAGAAGCAGCTTAATGCATGCATGCACACCCTGGCTTTTCTCTTACTTTTTCAGGCCAGTCCTTTAAAGCTATCTGAGAGGATGTCTCTCAGCCATAAGTCCTCCATATATCTGTCTAATAAAACATAATTCTCAATTTTTAGTTGTGCAATTTTTCAGTCAGCACAACCGTGGCTGCAAATTAGCCTGTCCGAGGGTGTCTTCAAAAACCTTAGGTTCAGGAGGAACCCCAGATTAATTAAACCAGAATCTCAGAGAATAGGATAGGTTAAGGCATTGGTATTTTTGAAGCTCCCCAGGCTTCAAGCATAGCCCTGTTTAAGAACCACCTATCATCCTGATGATTTTAATATCAGAGGACTTTCAAGGCTAATATTCTAGGATTTTCAGGGAAACTGATTAACTCTAGGTAGGTTTATCTCCAGTTCCTTAGAAGAGTTAGTTTATGTCATTGAGAATCACACACAAGAGGTGTAGTAGTTTCCAGGATCTGCCATAATCAAGCACCACAAACCAGGTGGCTTAGACCCCAGAAATATATCGTCTTATAGGTCTGGGAGCTAAAGTCTAAGATTAAGGTGTTAGCAGTGCTGACTCTTTCTGAGGGCGGGAGAATCTCTCCCCAGGCCTCTCCTTTCGCTTCTGGTGGTTTCCTGGAAATCGTCTTCCTCCTTTGTCTGGTGGAAGCATCACCCCAGGCTCTGCCTCCCTCTTCACATGGCCTTCTCCCCGGGTATGTTGCTGTCCAGGCGCTCAACCTCATGGACTGCAGCACACCAGGCTTCCCTGTTCTTCACCATCTCCTGCAGTTTGCTCAAACTCATGTTCATTGAGTTGGTGATGCCATCCAACTATCTCATCATCTGTTGTCCCCTTCCCCTCTTGCTTTCAATCTTTCCCAGCATCAGTGTCTTTTCCAATGAGCTGGCTCTGCACATCAGGTGGCCAAAGTATTGGAGCTTCAGCTTCAGCAGCAGTCTTTCTAATGACTAGTCAGGGTTGATTTCCTTTAGAATTGACTGGTTTGATCTCCTTGCTGTATGTCTGTGTCCAAATTTCCCCTTTTTATAAAGATGCCAGTCATCAGATTAAGATTTCACCCTACTGCAGTATGACCACATCTTATCATCTACAGACAGTCTGAAACCTACCCAGATCCTTGACCTTCCCCAATCAATAGAAATTGACTAGAGGTCAGACAAGAAATTCAGGCAAGGCTTTGTTGGGGTCCATGCTGCAGTAGGCGTGAGCAAGAAAAAACAACAGGTTCATTTACTCTCTGAGGAGGGTGAACTTGTTTCTTATCTGGGATGTGTCCAGGGCTCAGGCTGGAGGGGTGGCTTAGGTGGATTGCCCACCCCTTAGGTGGTGTTGTGTACAGCGGGCAAGTTCAGTACCCTGCTTTTGCTTCTGATTTTGCGCTAGGATCTTCAAAAGAGACATTTGGGTTTTTCTGGTCTCTTTGTATCTTTTGTCCAGAATTTTTCCAACTGTGCCTGCACACAGTTATTTTTAGTCTTACATAGTTTCTTTGTATTTTGTTACTTGAGGAGAGGTGTGTCCAGGTGTAAGCACAGCTGCACTGTAGCAGAGTTCCAGGCCCCAGGCCTGTCTCAGCTCTATTTCTAAATAAGGTCACAATCTGTCAAATACTAGAGGTTAGGGCTTCAGTTTGTGAATTTTAGTCTGGGGTGGGAACATAATTGAATCCATTAGACCAGTGCCTTGATTTCGGCAGGTGACCTCTTGAAACCTCCACAGCTGGTTACTAAGGAGAGCAACACAGCACGCACAACACAACACAACACAACACAACACAACACAACACGTTCTTGCGCTCTCCCAGAGCTCCGACCCCACCCGTCAGCTTGTGGAATACTCTACTCCCTGCCTGTCCCCTAGCCTCTCCTCCAATGATCCCTTGCCAACTAGGGAGACCCTAGCCCCTTCCCTCACCAGTTTAGGGATTTTCCTTTAAGTATCTGAGCCCTCCTGCCAACCACCTCTAGTTATTAAAATGCAGCTCAGGATGTCTCACTCTGGCTGTTACATTATCATTCCTCGTTAGAGACACCTCCAGGGCCTGAGACATTCCTGCACTGACTTTATAATTACAAAGTCAATTTCTAAACAGACATTTGCAAATAAGTCAATTTAAATACCGAGATTTGCAAACAATAATTAAGCAGTAGCTTCCTTTTTTAATATCTCTATATATAATTAATGCCTGTGGGCTTTTCATTTTACCTTGCAGTTGGGTAGTTTGCAATTGTTTGTTGAGCTAAAGTGTTCTCTGAAAGCAAATCAAAGCACTGGGGAGATTTTGGAAGCAATTGAAGAAAGGGTTTTTCCTCCTCCTTCATCCCTCCTTCACCTGATTGGCTGCACTTTCTGTCAGTTGGGAATGTGATAGGGGAGGGGCTGGAGAAGAATCATTTTCTGAGTAACAACAGCAACAACAACACAGGGTTCTGGTCCAGCAATAGACTAACATGGCTTCTTCACATACACAGTCAGGGAGTCTCTCTGTGCTGGAAATCTCAGCTCCCTCCAATGTTGGCATCACCTACACAGAGAGAGCTCTCCGTAGCTTGACAGTGCTTTTTCTGGCTTAAACGATCTATTATGAATTCCCTTAAGATGATGTCCTGACCCTACCATTCATGGTCCTTTCCCATCACAGCTTGTTCCTACTCTAGTTTTTGAAAACTTACTAGCTGCCAGGGAAAATATCAAGTGAGAAGGACATACTGAAAAACAAGACAGTCAATTTTAAGGTCTAGAAGGGACAGAAATCCTGAAAAAAATAATTTTATGATAAATGTTACAAAAAGGGAAGTAAGAGGAAAGTGAGGCTGGTCCAGAGACTTATGCATGTTCTTTTAAAAACATGATATTTAAGCTGAAATCTCAATGATGAGATGACATTAACAAAGTAAAGACTGAGGTCAAAGGCCTATTCCTGGTAGAGAGAAAAGCCTGTTAGAACCCATAAAGATGAGAGAACAAAGAGACTGCTCGAGAAATGAAAACTGGGCCAGTTATTGTTCAGTCACCAACTCTTTGTGTCCAACTCTTTGTGGCCCTGTGGACTGCAGCATGCCATGCCTCTCTGTCCTCCACTGTCTCCCAGAGTTTGCTCAAATTCATGTCCATTGAGTCAGTGTTGCTATCTAATCATCTCATCTTCTGCTGCTCCCTTCTCCTCCTGCCTTCAATCTTTCCCAGCATCAGGGTCTTTTCCAGTGACTCAGCTCTTTGCATCAGGTGGCCAAAGTACTGGAGCTTCAGCTTCACCAACAGTCTTTCCAATGAATAGTCAGGGTTGATTTTCTTTAGGATTGACTGGTTTGATCTCCTTGCAGTTCAAGGGACTCTCAAGAGTCTTCTTCAGCACCAGAATTCAAAAGCATCATTATTTAGCACTCAGCCTTCTTTATGGTCTGACTCTCACATCGGTACAATGACTACTGGAAAAACCATAACTTTCACTGTGTGTACCTTTAACCAGCAAAGTAAGGGAAGGCTAGGAAATGAGGTGTAAGATAGAGACAGATCATCAGAGACTAGAACCTTGGAGTCCTTGTAAGCCAGGAAGAAATTTGAACTCTGTCCAAAGGATGACAGGGAGCCATGAAGGAGTTTCAGGAACTGATGTGACCAGTTCAGTTTCTACTCCCCGAGCTGTGCCCCCAGTCATACTAAACAAGTCCTCCAGGATAGGGAGAGAATCCAGAAACTCTTGAGTTTGTCTCCCCAAGCTTTCTTCCAATGAAGATATTCTCTGTAATATTTCCAACCTGGCTAAATACATCAACATTCTGAATTCTCATTCAGAAGTCACAGGCTCTTTGAAATGTCTTTAATCCCATTGCCCTATAAGAATGGATTGCTCTCTAATCAGTGCTTTCAAAACATTTCGTTCAACTCTCTTAATAATGAAACTCTGAGGACACATAAATGTGCAACTCTCTAGTTCAGCTTATCATATGTATATTAGTGGCCAAACCACCCATTATTTTCAAGTTGGTATAGATACAATACTCAACAAGGTGTTAGCAAATTACACACTTATACATGGTTTATTAATATCATCATCAAATGTGGTGCTGTAGAAGACTTGTGGTGCTGGAGAACACTCTCAAGAGTCCCTTGTATGTATGTATGTATGTATGTATGTATGTATGTAATAATAATGAAACTCTGAGGACACATAAATGTGCAACTCTCTAGTTCAGCTTATCATATGTATATTAGTGGCCAAACCACCCATTATTTTCAAGTTGGTATAGATACAATACTCAACAAGGTGTTAGCAAATTACTCACTTATACATGGTTTATTAATATCATCATCAAATGTGGTGCTGTAGAAGACTTGTGGTGCTGGAGAACACTCTCAAGAGTCCCTTGTATGTATGTATGTATGTATGTATGTATGTATGTAGATCAACAGATAAAACCACAAGCATTTTTCAGTGAGAGTTCCCATAGGTGCTGGGGCAGGGGCTGGGATGTTTTGCCTTCAGAAGGTCCTCAAGTACAGCCATAGTTTCTCTTAGTCTTTTGGCAAGCCCGTTTAGTTCATTGCAAAATAAGTTCTGTAAAACTTTCCCTCAGAGTACATCATGAGAAACGCTGGATTGGAGAAATATCAATAACCTCAGATATGCAGATGACACCACCCTTATGGCAGAAAGTGAAGAGGAACTAAAAAGCCAGTGGTCATGTATGGATGTGAGAGTTGGACTGTGAAGAAAGCTGAGCGCTGAAGGATTGATGCTTTTGAACTGTGGTGTTGGAGAAGACTCTTGAGAGTCCCTTGGATTGCAAGGAGATCCAACCAATCCATTCTGAAGATCAGCCCTGGGATTTCTTTGGAGGGAATGATGCTAAAGCTGAAACTCCAGTACTTTGGCCACCTCATGCGAAGAGTTGACTCATTGGAAAAAACTCTGATGCTGGGAGGGATTGGGGGCAGGAGGAGAAGGGGACGACCGAGGATGAGATGGCTGGATGGCATCACGGACTCGATGGACGTGAGTCTGAGTGAAGTCCGGGAGTTGGTGATGGACAGGGAGGCCTGGCGTGCTGCGATTCATGGGGTCGCAAAGAGTCGAACATGACTGAGCAACTGAACTGAACTGAACTGTGGTCAGAATTCCCCCAGAAGAGTGATTGAGATTCAAGACTCCACAATTTATAAGGAGTCAGAGTCATTGATAGCTCTTATCAAGGTGCTAACATTCTCAGCTTAAAATACAGGCAGGGAAACCCCACAGACCCATAGGACCTGTTTCACCCTCTGTCTCAGAGATAAATGTCTCTCTCTTTTCCCAGGTTCATTCTTTTTTTTAAGAAAAAAGTTATAAAATTGAATTAATAAATAACTTGAATGGAGACAGACGCTGTGCTCTTAAATGGGAAAACTTTTATATAAAAAATATATTAATCATTAATATATATTATTTATATTTAAAATTTTTATTTTATATCAGAGTATAGCTAATTAACAACGTTGCGACAGCTTCAGATGTACAGCGAAGGGACTCAGTCATACATGCACACGTATCCATTATCCCCCCAATTCTCCTCCCATCCAGGCTGTCACATAACACAGAGCAGAGTTCCATGTGCTACACAGTAGGTCCTCGGCTCTAATCCATTTAAAATATAACAGTGTCCATTCTTAGAAAATTAGGTCCAATTCAGGCTCAGGGTATGGGCCCTAGGAAAAGCCAGCTCTGTTCCACTAAGTGCAATGCTACCCCAGGGAAATGAAGGGTCTGACCTACAGGGCGATTTCCTCTTCCTCCTTGATTCAGTCCCTTCCTTCCTTCCTCCTTCCCTTCCATCCTTTCTAGATGCAACTATGTGGACCAATCAATCATTTGTGATTAAGGTCACTCTGAAGTTCAATTTGTAGCCTGAGTAAACAAAAACCTACCAATCTTGATTCCTACCCCATGTTAGTTAGATCAGAATATTTGAGGGTAGGCACAGGCCTTGGCTGTTTTTTTTTTTTAAAAATTCTACATATCCTGAGGTGACTCAGTGGTCATAATGAGTCCAGATCACCATTCAGTGACAGTGAACTTTACTCTGATTCAAGCTCCTTTGCTATCTATAGTAAGTTAAGCTGAGAATCCAAGGAAGACAGAAGACAGACTGAAGATCTAACTAGTGACCTCTTGTCTTATCAGCCATTCACAGGCTGAAGGACGTGCTTGAGACAATGAGGGGAGAAGAGGGGCAGCATTCCAGTCCCCCATCGTTCTGGCCGGTTTAGAATCAGTCTTCCTACACCTGAGCAAGCACACGCTTCTGTAAGAATCCTATTGCCATACTTTTCAGTCCCTTCCTCTCTCCTTGAGTCACTCTTTTCCATCTTCCTTTCTGGCTTCTTGTCACTGTGCTTATAGAGCCCAAAGGCACCAGAATGGGGACAGAAAGTGTGGGCACATCATTATGTTGGTGGTCATTCTTTGACACTGGAAGACTCACTTCATTTTTCTGCATCTCTTTCACTCTAAATTTAGTTGAGTGTATCAGACAGGATTATGTCTCCCTTCCAATACTAAAATTTTATATTATGCTGTTTTATATTTTGTTATTTTCTATTCTTTTTACTTCCTACTCCTTCATTGCTTCTCTCTGGATGAGCTTTTGAAAATTAAAACTTCAATAAACAGAGGATAGTCATTTCAGGCCCATTTGTAGTCCAACTTTAAATATTCACAACAAAGCAGAAAATTATGGTACAGGAAAGTCAACACTTACAGCTAAATGGAAATGTACCATTTTATTTACTGATATTTCATTTATATCACCTTCCCTGTTGGGTATGGACTTCAATTTTCCTATCTCTGCAAACTCCTCTCACCTTCATCAACCAGCTCAGATTTCCCTTACACCATGAACATTTCTTTAATCACTCAAGCCTTTTTTGAACTTTCTTTCCTTTGACCAAATGCATCACCTACAATCAAATGTTAAAATATAACATCTTAAGTACAGTCCCTTAGAAGAAATGGAGTAGCCATCATAGTTAATAAAAAAGTCCAAAATTCAGTACTTGGATGCAATCTCAAAAACGACAGAATGATCTCTGTTCATTTACAAGGCAAGCCATTCAATATCACGGTAATCCAAGTCTATGCCCCAACCAGTAATGCTGAAGAACCTGAAGGTGAGTGGTTTTATGAAGACTGACAAGACCTTCTAGAACTAACACCCAAAAAAGATGTTCTTTTCATTATAGGGGACTGGAATGCAAAAGTAGGAAGTCAAGAAACACCTGGAGTAACAGGCAAATATGGCCTTGGAGTACAGAATGAAGCAGGGCAAAGACTAATAGAGTTTTAACAAGAGAATGCACTGGTCATAGCAAACACCCTCTTCCTACAACACAAGAGAAGACTCTACATATGGACATAGCCAGGTGCTCAATACCAAAATCAGATTGATTATATTCTTTGCAACCAAAGATGGAGAAGCTCTATACAATCAGCAAAAACAAGACTGGGAGCTTACTGTAGCTCAGACCATGAATTCCTTATTGCCAAATTCAGACTCAAATTGAAGAAAATAGGGAAACCCACTAGACCATTCAGGTATGACCTAAATCAAATCCCTTATGATTATACAGTGGAAGGGAGAAATAGATTTAAGGGATTAGATCTGATAGAGTGGCTGATATACTATGGATGGAGGTTCATGACATTGTATAGTAGATCAAGATCATCCCCCCAAAAAAAGAAATGCAAAAAAGCAAAATGGCTGTCTTAAGAGGTCTTACAAATAGCTGTGAAAAGAAGAGAAGTGAAAAGCAAAGGAGAAAAGGAAAGATATACCCATTTGAATGCAGAGTTCCAAAGAATAGCAAGGAGAGATAAAAACATCTATTTCTGCTTTATTGACTATGCCAAAGCTTTTGACTGTGTGGATCACAACAAACTGTGGAAAATTCTTAGAGATAAGAATACCAGACCATCTGATCTGCCTCCTAAGAAATCTGTATTCAGGTCAGGAAGCAACAATTAGAACTGGACATGGACAATAGACTGGTTCCAAAAAGGAAAGGAGTACGTCAAGGCTGTATATTGTTATCGTGTTTATTTAACATATGCAGAGTACATCATGAGAAATGCTGGGCTGGATTAAGTGTAAGCTGGAATCAAGATTGCTGGGAGAAATACCAATAACCTCAGATATGCAGATGATACCACCTTTATGGCAGAAAGCAAAGAATAGGCTGTATATTGTTATCGTGTTTATTTAACATATGCAGAGTACATCATGAGAAATGCTGGGCTGGATTAAGTGTAAGCTGGAATCAAGATTGCTGGGAGAAATACCAATAACCTCAGATATGCAGATGATACCACCTTTATGGCAGAAAGCAAAGAAGAACTAAAGAGCCTCTTGATGAAAGTCAAAGAGGAGAGTGAAAAAGCTGGCTTAAAGCTCAACATTCAGAAAACTAAGATCATGGCATCCGGTCCTGCTGGGGTCCAGCCCCGGTGGATCCAGGGTAATTTGAAGCAGGGATGGAGTTGGCATCCTAGAAAAAAACTTATTTAATTACAGGTATATAGAGAGATTAGAAACGGATAGTGTAGTAGGAAATATAGTGGAGAAAAAGAGGCTGAATAACTTGGTCTACATGGGATACCAATAAAATTCCAAAACAAGGAATTTGTACCATCTATGTTGGGCCACTGGCGCCACTTGAATATCAGAAGGTGCCCCTCCTTGGGCTCCTTCTCGCATGGAACTTAAAAGCCGGGGCAAGTAAGTAGACGTGGTGAGCACCCATGCTCCAGATGGGAATTCAGCCAGAAAAACGGGGAGCAAGAAAGAAATGACACGGGGGAATCAGTCTTTCCAGAAACTGATCCGATTTCTTTATTTTTCAGGTTTGCTTATATACTTTTTGTTATACATAGGGATGAATACAGAGTCACGCGGGGGTCAGCAGTCCTGACCTTTATCAAAATCAGGTGCTTCACATAAATGTATTAAAAAAGGTCTTAGGGGTTTTACATCATCTTCTGGCCATGAGGCCTGCTGACATTTTATGATTCTTTCTTTCTGATAACCAAAAAACTTATTTTCTCCAAGGGTGTTTTTTCTTAAACCAGGCGCCACCCTCTGCAGGTAGCAGATAAAGTTGCATTCCTATAGGGTGAGGGTGTAGTGGGTTACAACTAAGAAAGGAATTTATTTAACCTAAGGTTAACATGGTTAATCTTAAAGGTTAATACTTATTTCTCCTATATGCTAGTTATATTCATTATAAGGGCAGGGAATTAGCAGCAATTATTGGCACAACAAATGAAAAACCCTTCACCAATATAATTCCTAACCAACCCACTATACTAATAATTTCTAACTTCCTAAAAGAATCTGCCTTTAGTAAGTCTAAAACATCTCGTGCCTTTCACGGATGGGAGGCTGTAAACAATCACACGTGGTCGGACGAACCTGTACAGGCAGGCTTGATAACCTTCAGAGGAGTTCATAAGTTGAAACATTCTTGTCACGCCCAGGAATTTTTATTGACTTGGAGCTGCACGTTTACTCTTTCTCCAAGAGAACTGGTGGGGAAACCGCCCCCCCTCCCCCATAAAGTCAGAGGTGTAGGTGAGAGCAGGAAACAGTAAAGTAGGTAGACTCTGGTTTTGGGGGTAGATGCTCTGGAACAGGGGGTTTCCTGAGGCTCGATCCCGCCTTTGCATATGCAGAAGCCTCCTTCCTCATGACCTTTGCCATGGGCGGAGTTCCTCACGCTGGCTCCCAGCACGGTCCCATCACTTCATGGCAAATAGATGGAGAAACAGTGGAAACTGGCCAACTTTAGTTTCTTGGGCTCCAAAATCACTGCATATGGTGACTGCAGCCATGAAATTAAAAGATGCTTACTCCTTGGAAGAAAAGCTATGATCAACCTAGATAGTATATTAAAAAACAGAGACATTTTTGCCAACAAAGGTCTACCTAGTCAAAGCTATGTTTTTTCCAGTAGTCATATATGGATGTAAGAGTTGGACTATAAAGAAAGCTGAGCACTGAAGAATTGATGCCTTTGAACTGTGGTGTTGGAGAAGACTCTTGAGGGTCCCTTGGACTGCAAGAAGATCCAACCAGTCCATCCTAAAGGAGATCAGTCCTGAACATTCATTGGAAGGACTGAGGCTGAAATTGAAACTCCAATATTTTGGCCACCTTATGCAAAGAGCTGACTCATTTGAAAGACCCTGATGCTGGGAAAGATTGAAGGCGGAAGGAGAAGGGGACAACAGAGGATGAGATGGTTGCATGGCATCACCAACTCTATGGGCATAGAGTTTCAGAGTTTGAGTAAACTCCGGGAGTTGGTGATGGACAGGGAGGCCTGGAATGCTGCAGTTCTTGGCGTCGCAAAAAGTCAGACATGACAGAGCAACTGAACCGATCCCTTTGGTGGTGTGGGTTTGTGACACAAAGCGTTCTGAATGTTCATTATGCCATAAGATGCTGGACAATAGAAGCTTTCTTCTTTTCTTCTGTTTTCACTCCTCAGGATGTCAAAGAACAAGTTTAAGCTGCAATGTACACTTGAGATAGAATTCAAGAATATTACAAGTTTTTCAATTTAGAAATAATCTATTTCAAGCTGCATGATTTACACAAGAAATAAGTCTCAAAGACGAAAAATGACTTCAAGTGTGTTAATGGTTGTGTCTGACTAAAAGCAAGGTCCCCTCCATCCATTTCATTTTCTATATTATTTATTGTTTGGTTTATTTCTCCAGTACTTCTGCATGCCCCAAACCCTCAAAAGTACTGATCACTTAACTTATTATACTTCTACTTTTGTACTTTCAAAGAGGTATATCTCATTAAGATATATTCCTGATACCCTTCAATAAGTCAGTTTTAGATTAACATGTTATTGTTCCCCATAGATATCTCCTTTGTTATAGAAGCAATACTTGTATAATAAAACCCTTTCACCTTAGATTCTAACGATCTGCCTTCAGTTCTCTGCTTGTAGAAGTTTAGACACATTACTTCTCTGAACTCACACTTCCTCACCCATAAAACAGAGCATAGATATCCTCATTTAATAAAATACCATAAAGTTTGGATGAGATAATGTTTGCCCTTTGTTAACTGTGATGAGCCACAGAAATATCAGATATGGTTCTTTCCACTGTTATTAATGAATAGTAATAAAGTACAGAAATATGTATACCAGTTATGGAAGCAGCACCCTAATTTTGCTTCTTGAGACTTTACTAAGTGGGCTAGAAGCCATCATCAATATTGGAGACAATTACATATACCTCCTTGCTTCTCCTTGTGTGTGTGTGAGACTCATAACTTACAACACTTACTGCTATTCAGCACAAAAACAAATAGCAAAGCAACTCTGGCTGTGATGTATTTCAATGGCGTAAGTTAGACTTGCCACCATTCCATTAAATTATGAATATCTATCACTTGATGTAGTCAGTGCTTTTATTTGGAATGAGGAAGGAGGGCAGCAAAGAGGTTGGGGTTGGTGAAGGAAAAAACACAGAAGATGCAGTTGCTATAGCGATTAACAGTGGGTATCCTTCCAACAGAGTTTAGGGATGCTGATGCAGCTAAAACAAATGTTTGTGTTTGGCCACGGTGGAGACGGTGACGGATTATGGCGCCTTGGCCTTGAGCCTTGATGTAATCCAATTCTAAATAAATCATAAATCTAAGTGCAGACTGGTAAGACGGGAGGAATAGCAATTCAGGCCAAGCAGCGGCAAGCGGGTAGTGGTGGCCAGGACTGATTATGGGGTGTGAAACAGGGAGAGGTAAGCAGGAGGAGGACAGTGCCCAGCCTGCAAGGATGCAATTCGTTGCCTTCCAACCTCAGTCAACCCCTGCCTGGGCTGCCAGCCCTCAATAGTACGAATGAGAGATCACTGCTGAATTTGCCACAAGTCCGGGCATTCTGCCGCCTCCTAAATTTTCTTGGAGGGACAGGAATTTTTTATCATGAAAGATGCTGAATTGCTAATATTTGGGCTAGTTTCACGAGTCCCTTACTTGGAGCCAAAGGTCAGTCTGAGAATTTCTCACAAGCCTAAAGTATGCATGGAGCTAAGATGCTGCAGTTAAGGCCCTTAGATATAGAATAACCATTTATTGATAATTGTGTGAATGGGGTTACAGGAAAAAAGACAACTGTTAATAGAATGTTGATACCCTTTGTTATTTTCTGTTTCCTAAGAGAAAAAGGCAATGAGTAAAGGGTGAAATGGAAAACCCACATTCTAGCTTTAGAGATGCTGCAGTGACAGAGCTCCTTTTAGGAAAAAGGAATCTAGAAGGGCCTGTGCAGAGACTGAGAACAAGATGAGCCATCATGGGCTGGGTGAGTTTGAAAGAAGAATTTTAGCGAGTCTGGAGAGAGGAGGCGATGGTTAACAGTTGTTGGGAAAGTTAAAGATTTGAGATTTATGGAGTGGCTGAACCTTATTTGGTTTATTGTTTTGGAAGACCCATCTGGGATTTGGGATAAAAAGTGCAATATTCAGATTCAACTCAGATTAAGTCATCACCCTGCAACTGAGCCAAGAATGCATTTTCCTTGTGGCTGCCAAATTAATGGACCCATGGCACATGGAATAGATATGGACCAAGACATGGGTAAGTCAGGGTGAGAGATTTATTGGGGAAGAAATGTCTATGAAGGATAAAGGGGAGTGGACAGGGAGAGCCTTCAGACTGGGATGCAGGTATGGAACCAGGGAAGGAGGAGAGGCAGGAAGGAAGGCTGGGTATGAATAGTCTCAGACTGCAGCTGTTTCAGGAGGGCCCAAACCACCCATTAAAGGTGTCCTGCATCTCACTGGAACGTGCCAGCATTTGTATGGCCATTGTGTACAGCCACTGACTGGGAGCATCTCATGGCAAATATGTCCTCCATGGTGATGAATCCAGTAGGACAATGTCTGAGACCATCTGTCAATTGGGTTCCCCACTGCTAGAGATTCGAGCCACACATTTGCATGGCCACCACAGTGAATTTTAAGGTTAGATATACTTGCTGTTTTAACGTGGCTCCAGTGAATGTTCAATATCTTAAAAAATTATGGACTTGTTTTCAAAAGGGAGAGGTAGTCAATAGCCTACATAATGGACTAACTCAAGGCTTTTTTTTTTTTTCCTGGGCCAAATCTTTGAAAACAAAGTTCTTGAATATTAAGCTCCAGCTCTGGGGTATCCCATCAAGCACACTTTGGAACCAATATTACAAGTTGCAGTATAGCAGCATTTTATGTGTATTTGAATTCTGCAAATTAGAAATACCATCACATGAAATATCAATAAGTTTCACTTTATGCACAAAATTTAACATTACATGACTTGCTCAAATTAAAAACAATCCATCAAGAATTTCATAATTTCAAAGTTGGCTTAGTGAGTTATAACTGTGCCGTTGATAGGGCCACTGAGCACCATGGCTTTTGCTGTGAAACAGGGAGACCCAACACCCTTTAATCATGACCTGACATCTTTAATTATGTGGCGTTTTAAAGTTATTGCACTTGTACCAAAAAATGAGTCTTCTTTTACTCCACAAAAATTAACAATGTGCAAGGATAACTATAATATCCCTGTGAGAAGAAAAACCAAACAAATGAAACACTGAGTTTTAGATAAAACTTGCAGTGAACCAAGAGGTGGAGGAAGGAGGAGAGATGTTGGCAATTAAGTGAGTCTATAGGGCCTAGATTAAGATTCATTTATGCACTCTATACAGTCTATTTTGGCAGTGGACTGACTGAGCCTCCTAAACAGAGGGAAGAGGGACTGGGATGCTTGTGTCTGGTGGATAGCTGCACATTGTCAGGAAAGAAAGTTATGAGCTGCATAAACTTCTGAACCAGAGGGACCTCTGCAGTTGGTAATTGGGCAGCAGCTGGAGGAGGTGGCTTGGGGGATCAGAACCTCCTAGATCAGCTCAGTACTATACCAATTTACAGCCAAGAGTTACAAAACTATTTCAGACTTCACCCCATATATGAGATGTCTGAATTCTTCCTGTTAGCAAAGCTAATTAGAGAAGAGGAAAAGGAAACAACAACAACAACAACAAAAATGGTGATTATGAGATCTCTCTGGGAACAAATCAAGTAGTAGAACTCAGACAAATTTCAGACAATGTAGAAGAATCTGTAGGTGCTATGACCTCCTGATTTTGAATCCTCAAAATGTGACCCAGGTAGGTGTGGATACACGGTTTTAGCCTCATCAAGTGATATTTCAAAGACTGCCAGAAGCTCCATCTTATGAATCACTCCCAATATAGAAAATTGGCCCCAGGGGAGAATGTTTCTTGGCATACTACAGACCCAAGCATGGATAGGGAGAATGTCAAGGATAAACTGGAAATGCAAAGAAACATCGGGTGAACCACGGTAACTAGGGACAAAAACCTTTAGACGCTCCATCTTTCTTTCTCTCAGGACAAGTGGAACCAGGATTGAGAGAGGACTGAATCAAAGAGCCAACATGGTTGCTCCCCTGGACTGATCTAAGTTACCTACACACCACTTAGTTAGCCATGACTTTAATGGATACAGTGTTTATCCCTTAGAAGATCTCATTGAACCCTGTAGGGGAATGGGAAGAAAGGTCAGGAAGAAGAGGGTTCAGGCTGTAGATGAGAAGGTGGACCCACAGTGGCACAAGTAGACATGTTCCTTCCTTCGGGGGAGGTTCTCTACTATTCCACTGAAGTTTTATAAAATGGGAGTATTCGGAGACCGGGGCTTCCCGGCTGGTGCCAGTGGTAAAGAACCTGCCTGCAATACAGGAGACACAAGAGACGCAGGTTCAATCCTGAGATCAAGAAGATTCCCTGGGAATGACATGGCAACCCACTCCAGTATTCTTGCCTTGGAAATCCCATGGACAGAGGAGCCTGATTGGCTGCAGTCCATGGGGTCGCAGAGAGTTGGGACATGACTGAGTGTGTACACACACACACACACACACACACACACACACATATTCACAGGCTCCTTATTTCCTGCCTGCGATGACAGTGATACTCAGGGTTAATGGGTGAAATGAAGAACTACAGGAAAAAGAAAGATTCACTTGTTTAAACAGGAAGGGCAGAAAAGTATTCTTAGGATTAAATGATGGATCCATAAAGAGGAGAAAAGTTCAGCATGGGTTAAATGTTAAATAGTTTGGGGCTTTTGAAGACAGAAAATATTTAGGGAATAGCCGTTACTCATTTTAAGTGTAAGAAAAATGCATTAAGAAAAATGACTTTTAGGAGTTTCTTTTTCTCTTAGTATTATTCTTGGTATCTTTCTAAAACATAAAGACAGGCTTTTAAATTTTTAAATATTTGTTTCTACGAAATTAGAGTTTCTTCTGAATAGAACACTGTGCTGAGGCAGGCTCTGGAATGTTCTACTTTATCTTGGTTATGCTGGCATAGTGTATAGTTAAGCATCTACCTTTTTTTTCCAATGAGAATTTTATTAAAGTATAAATTATCCAAACTCCATTCTTAACTGGAAAATGTTCGCTCTAAATTAAGGGGAAGTCAAAATATTGGAGAAGCAAATCAGTTGTATAAAGACTTAGAAACAGAATTGAAATGGAAATCACAGGGGTTAACAGAGATTTAAATCAGAGCCTCAGCATTGGAAAGGGAGTTGTAAAATCATTTAGTTCAACCTCCTAGCCAGTCAGAATTTGCTTATGCAATGAACATGACAGATGGCCACCTAGCCTTTGCTGGAACCCTTCCAGTGGTGGAGCCATGTTCATCAGGGCGGACATGATGGGCAACTGTTACCATTATAATGTTTCTTGTATTTAACAGTGACTCATCATTATTGGTATTTGTTCTACTCTCTGGGTACAATAGAATGTGACTGAGAAGAGAGGTCTGACCATTTATTGCCTGCTGACTTAAGGCAAATTTTCAACATGAATAAAAATAAATTCTTGTACTTATAAATACAATAGATGTGATAACTCCTAAATCATAGGTTTGAGTATTAATGTGATAATGTGCAGACTAGATTCAACATAGTAAACTTATACATAACACGTTCCTTAAAAAATCTATAGAAACAAAAAGCCCTATATCAATGTTACTGAAAACAGTGTTACCAGAAAGTCAGTTTATGTCACAGGAGTCCGGGCTAGTTCTTTCCGATCAAAATGGATCTTTCCAGCCTTATGTTGTGTCAAACAATGGATCTTTATTTGGAATGAGTCTCTGACCCTCTTGATTCTGAGTGTAGCTGTCAAGTCCTTGATCTAACGATCTGACTCTGGCCACTGGAGTTCCTATGCCTTCTCTCTGTTTTGTATAATCTAATGCTCCAGTTCTAATCACTCTGCATCTACTCACCTCTGGTGAGTGGACAACTCCTTTCTGCTTTTACTTTGTGCCTGGGTGGAGCATGAACCATCACAATTCCAGGGTTATTAGTGAGAAGGACTGAACTTCTCAATTCTATTTTTAAAATTAATTTGTATTAGAATATATTTGCTTTATAGTCAAAACTATGGTTTTTCCAGTAGTCATGTATGAATGTGAGAGTTGGACTATGAAGAAGGCTGTGCTAAGTTGCTTCAGTCGTGTCCAACCCTTTAGACCCCGTGGGCTGTAGCCTGCTCCTCTCTCCACGGAATTCTCTAGGCAAAAATACTGGAGTGGATTGCCATTTCCTTCTCCAGGGGATTTTCCTGACTCAGGGATCAAACGCACCTCTCTTAAGTCTCCTGCACCGGCAGGCAGGTTCTTTACCACTAGCGCCACCTGGGCAGCCCCCAAAAGGCTGAGCACCAAACAACTGATGCTTTCAAATTGTGGCGCTGGAGAAGACTCTTGAGGTTCCCTGGGACATCAAGGAGATCAAACCAGTCAATTCTAAAGGAAATCAGTCCTGAATATTCATTGGAAGGACTGATGCTGAAGCTCCAATACTTTGGCCACCTGGTGCAAAGAGCTGATTCATTGGAAAAGATCCCAATGCTGGGAAAGATTGCAGGCAGGAGAACAAGGGGGTGACAGAGGGCGAGATGGTTAGAGGGCATCATCAACTCAATGGACATAAATCTGAGCAAACTCCAGGAGATTGTGAAGGACAGAGGAGCCTGGTGTGCTACAGCCTATGGGGTCTCACAAGCACACTTAGTGACTGAAAAACAACATAGCTGCTTTACAGCGCTGTGTTAGATTCTACTGCAGAGCAAAGTGAGTCAGCTATGTGTACACATGCATCCCCTCTTCTTTACTTTCCCTTCCCACTTAAGTCACCACAGAGCAATGCCTAGACTTTCTTGGGCTGTACAGTCAGTTCTAATCTCTTTTACACATGGTGTCATAGTGCATACATGTCAATCCCCCTCTCCCAGTTAATTCCACCCCCGCTTCCCCCCGATTATCCATACGTTTGTTCTCTACATCTGTGTCTCTATTTCTGCTTTGCAAATAATATTATCTATAGCATTTTCCAGATTCCACACCTAAGTGATATTATACCACATTTGTTTTTCTCTTTCTGATTTACTTCACTCAGTATGCCAATCTCTAGGTCCATTCATGTCTCTGCAAATGGCATGATTTCATTCATATTTATGGCTGAGTAATATTCCATTGTATATATGCACCATGTCTTCTTTATCCATTTCTCCGTCAGAAGACATTTAAGCTGATTCCATGTCCCGGCTCTTGTAAATAGTGCTGCTCTGAACATTGTGGATGCATCCTTTAGAATTCTGGTTTTCTCCAGAGACCTTTCAATTGTCGTAAACATCAAGAATGCTGTATACTCCATATTCTTCACAGCTAGGCTCTCGAACTGGTACATGTGTAAACTCAATTTGAGGGCAATGGTTTGTTTTTCTGGTGGGAACTAGGGCTCAGATGCTTCTGGGAGAAGAGTTAGACATCACCCAAATACCCATGTATCTATCTCCATCGAAGAAGCTGCATGAGGCCATTCTGTTTAGATGCCGTGATAAACAAAGATCCGCCTGCAAGAAAGGAGCAGCTGCCAGGTTGTAGGAAGTGTTGTATGAAGACATCCGCCAGCTGTCATCTTCTTCAGAGTCGGCCTCAACTTCAGAGTGCCCCTCACTGAGGTCATGCCCTTCCTAGGAATGGTCACATGTCACTGACTGGTTTAGATGGCTGTAAAGCTGACCCATTTCAGCCCAGCATTGGATCTTTGACGGGCGATGCTTGCTCTGGAGCTCTCTGCCATACAATAAAGACTTTTCTGGGCCTACATTGCAGGTCACCTTCTCCCTCTACCCAGTTCTGCTTCCACTCTCTTTATTCCACAGATGTTAATTCCTAAGAAAGATCATGCTCCCCAAAACTCTGTCTCAACATCTGCTTCTGCAGAAGCCAAGCAGTGATGAGGACTAGGTGAATAAGGAGGGATTTGTTGTTTTGGATTTTATATTTCCCCTAAAAACTTCTGGAAGAAAAGGACTATACAGATGACCTATGTTCTTTCCACTCTGTGAAGGAATTGGATTTGACTCCTAAGGAGAGTGTAGAGGGAATGATGTTCAAGCAAAACTTGTAGGACTCTTGAGTTAAAGCGACACCGTTTTGTAACCCACCTGATTGATTTTGAGGTGTGGACAAGTCCCTTTCCCCCCACAACAGAGCGACTGCAGGCAAGAGAAGTGCAGCCTGACCAGTCTCTGTGCTCAGGCAGTTACCAGGTAAGAATAACTATACCCAGTGAAGCAAGGACAGTGAGAAGAAAACTTGAAGAGGAGGGAGAGTTAGTAGAATTAGTTCTCTAAAGCCTGTATGAAACATCATCACCTGGGTGATGGAGGGCTAGGATAATACAGCAGAATAGGCTTGGAGTGAAGTATTGTCACATATGCAAATGTTAATCGCTGGAGTGTAAGATATTCAGGCTACCATCATAGGAATTGATGTGCTCTGTATGTATGCTGTGTAGTTGAAAGCAAGAAAACATAAAAGTACAACAAGAAACCAATAAGCAGATTAAGTACATAAATGCCAAGAATCCATTGTTTAAATCCATTCCAGGGATCACTAGCTTTCAACAACTCCCTGACAATTTTCTGAGACCAGTCTAAGGAGGGAGAGTTAGTAGAATTAGTTCTCTAAAGCCTGTATGAAACATCATCACCTGGGTGATGGAGGGCTAGGATAATACAGCAGAATAGGCTTGGAGTGAAGTATTGTCACATATGCAAATGTTAATCGCTGGAGTGTAAGATATTCAGGCTACCATCATAGGAATTGATGTGCTCTGTATGTATGCTGTGTAGTTGAAAGCAAGAAAACATAAAAGTACAACAAGAAACCAATAAGCAGATTAAGTACATAAATGCCAAGAATCCATTGTTTAAATCCATTCCAGGGATCACTAGCTTTCAACAACTCCCTGACAATTTTCTGAGACCAGTCTACATTCCAGGAAATCATTTATAGCTCTGCATCCATTGCCCCAAATGGACTTAACAAAGGTTGAGAATAAGGCAAAAACAAGTTCAAAAGAAGACATCTCTGAGACTCAGAAGAATGAAATGAAAGATCTATGAATTTCCAATCATTAGATAAAATTCTCTGGTGTGATATACTTTTTGAAGTGTTGCAATGTCATGGCACAGTTTTATTAGAAACATTAGAAAACAATCTCTTTTACAGAATCAGAGATCATTACTAAACACTGTAATAACTGTATAGATGCTAAAGAAGAGAGGGTGTGTGTTCCGCAAAGCCTGATTAAGTAAGCCTCAAGGATACAGAAATAAATGCACTGTGATCTGTTCTCTGCAAAGGGCCTGATTTATTTAGATTTTCATTAAGATGGGCTGGAACACAAAATGTCTTCAGTTATCCAGGAAATGTAATTAAGCACTTTCAAAGATTCCTACTTAATCAATGCTATTTTCCCCCATATTTGGTTAATTGAACTGTCAGCTTCTACTCTAGTCTAGGGTATTGTGGGTAATTTGGACCAGCAGCATCAGGGACATTCAAACTCAAGGTCATTTTCCCATTAAAATAGCCTCCCTGCTTTGAATGTAAACTCACTTCCTCTGTGATACAACTTTAGTCAACAGCCACACTCTAAAATATATTTTAAAAATAAAAATAAAGGATGCTGAAATAGTGATATATTTGCTGAAAAATTATGATAAAGTTTTAGAGTTAGAAAGGCCTAAATTTGAATCGCTACTCTTTCAGTTCAATTCAGTTCAGTTCAGTC